>ML257089.1:0-54954 GCA_005239495.1 Nicotiana undulata | reverse complement strand
TATGTGTATTAGGATTAGGACATGTATTATCTATATATATAGGGCTCATTGTATCATTGTATGGTGTGAATAATATATTATTTTCTCCCGTGCTTTCTCACAATGACATTGACAGCATTAACTTTTGAGGAAGTGGAGTTGAAACTTGAAAGAACTAAGGAAAGATTTGGGAAGAGCATCCTTATTATTTATTTTCTGTTGTGGGACAATTCTTCCAATCTGCTGTGCTGGGACTTGCCGGATCCTTTTTCCAAGATAACTAGGCCTTGTGCTTTCAAAAATGAATTTATTTGTTTGTTTTTTGTTTCCTTCTTCTCGACAGCTTGCATAATGTTCTCTTCATCACTGGTTCTATTATGCTAAATGGTGATTTTAGTTTTGGGTATGAAAACGCGGGTTTCTTTGCTATCTATCCTTCTCCTTTTCACTAGTAGATTAAATCAGTAACTTCCATTTGCAAATCGTGGTTCCACTGCTGCCAAACTGTCATTTAAGAGGCTGACACTCACATTCACCAATCTGCGTTAGGATTTGGAGTTTGATTGGTAGGAATGGGTTTTGCAATTTGTGAATATAGTTTAATTGCAACCTTTTTGAGTTAATTGGGCATAATACACGTGCATATTTCAGGCAATTTGGTTCCAAAGAATCAGTATGTTCTGAAGGAAAAGCCGCCTCTTCTGCTAAATATTAGATGTCTTTACTTGTTGAACTTATGAGTAGGATGTCTTTTGGAAATTATGTTGAAAGCAATTTTGGGTTCTTAGACTCCCTGCATAGTTTAAGGCGATTGAGCCTATCTTTTTGTACAAAGGAAACACCTACTTGGTGCTAAAGAAATCAATAGATTTTTTGTTTTGCTTATCAAAAAAGGGCGTACTACCGTCTGCACAACATCGGTTATACCTTCCTTTTTCCTTTTTATCTGTGGATTAGGTGTAACGAAAATAAATTTTTCTTGCAATAGGTATCACGAGATTTTCATCCCAACTTCTCTGCAAAATGGAGACACTATTTGTATATATTCCCTATTGATATATTAAATGGAGAGCAAGATGGTCAAATCTGGATCAACAGTTGCACTGATGTTAATCAACAGAATGAATGTGATAAAAGTGCAATTGAAGAAAGTAATGTAGATGTAATGGATGATGACAATGCCGAGCTGGTGCATGGAAACAAACCAACCAAGTTTGAAGTAAGCAAGGTTAACCGGCTTTTAGGTCAGCTTGAAGGAAAGCTTTTATCTTACAAAATGTTTGCACGAGATCTTAAAGCTTCAAGGAACACGTAAGTTTTGTTTTCCCATTATGGTTCTTTACTTCTTTAGCAATGATTCTTTATCCCTTATTACACTAAATAACAGATGATTAAATTATGTTGATCTTCAACATATCTGTTCAGTTTGACATCTAAATCTCTCATCCTAGATGTTTAATGAACGACTAGTACTACTGAGATTTTTGTATGTGGAGTTGAAACAGAGAGAACACCAAAAATGATATCATGCACGTATGCATTGTATTATTGTTATTCTTGTTGTTGTTGTCATCATCATCATTTAATAACACCTGCAATAATATTCTAAGTTGCTCGGACTCGGGTGCGGATCTAGAAGTCGGATCCTTTGAGATGTAAGTTTTAAGATTCGGGGATGCCGATCCTAGTACGGATACGGGTGCGGGATCCGGCTAAAAATAATTCAAAAAAATAAAAATATGAAGGTATCTCTAAATTATGAGAAATTTTGTGAAATACTTATATTTAGCTTGTGACGTGTGAATTTCTTTTTTATTCTCAAGTTGTATATGAGTAAAGGATTGATTTCCTAGATAAGGTATGCTATTTTCTTCAAATTTACCCTAGTTTTGGTCTGATTTTGAGAATCAAATTGTATCTTATTTCGAATTTTTCCGTCCGTCGTGGTCAAGGTACCCAAAATTATTTGACTAGATCCGATACGGATCCCATACCCACACCTATACTAGTGTCATGTCGACACGGGTGCGGCACCTAAACTGCCGTGTCGGAGCAACTTAGATAATATCAGAAATTATTACTAACAGTAATACCATTTTTATTGTACTCCACCTGTCCCAATTTATATGTCATACTTCCCTTTTTAGTCTGTCCCAAAACGAATGTCATACTTATTTAGAAACAATTTTACTTTAAACTTCCTACTTTACTCTTAACGAGATGATTTATACTCACAAATATACAAGACTTCTTTAAGACCATAAGTTTCAAAAGTCTTTCTTTCTTTCTTAAACTCTGTGCCGAGTCAAACACCGCCACATAAATTGGGACGGAAGGAGTAGTTGTTATTATGATTATGATTACAATTTGTCATGATCTTTTCCTGGTAGAAGAAAATATATCGAAAAAGCACTCTAATCTAAGGTGTCACAAGATGATTATGATTGTCGTTATCATCAAAAGTGCAAAAAAGAACTACAATATCTTTTACTCCCCCTGCCCCAATTTATATCGAGATTCAAACTTCTCAATTTTTATTTAAAAAAAAAAAAAAAAATTTACATATTTGGAAACTATGAAAAAATTACTACAAACCTCAATAATTAATAGTTCAAAAATATTTGAAAGGCATATGAAAAAATTGCAGTAAAGTATAATTCGTTTGACTCTCGAAATCCGAACACCGTCTCATAAATTGGGACGGAGGGAGTATTACTTTTGGTTAAGTATGGGTAATGGATACAATTACAGGTTCTTGTAATTTGCTCATTACATCTATTGCATCCATATTCCTTGTATCAAAGATTACATTACCTAACTGAAGTTAATTCAGTTCAATTATTATGAAGGGTCTTCAATTAAATTGTCGAGACAAGAGGCACCATCTACGTCACATCATTTTAGCTTCGGATCATTGATCATGTCCCGAGAAAAGTAAATGAACTCAGTAAAAGAAAGAAAAGAAATGTGTATGTTCATGATTTTCCAGCACCAAGCCATAGAAGTAGGCATGTTCAGCTATAAAGTTAGATTTCACATTGTATTCATACTTAATTGTTGACTAATCACCAGATTTTTGTATCTCTATGAATGTAACAGTGGTCCACCAACGGAGTGTTTTATCTTCCATGCTAGAGCTATTGAAACCTCAATACCATGTGTAAAGGTATCAAACAGTTACTACTAAGCTTGTCGGTTTCTCTGTTTTAGATTGTGGATGTTCACATGCTTCTTGTTGAGAACACGTCATATGCATGAAAATCCATGTTTCTTCATCTGAATAACTTATAGAAGTCTCCTTTACTGTAGTGTGGTTGTTTAGAAATACAGTGAATAGCGCGTCTATATATGTTAAATTTATCGATCAACTATGAGCAAGTTCTTAACTAAAGGCTTTTGAAGGTAGATTATCATTTCTTTAGAACAAGGTATCATGAAGAACATTGTTGATTAAAAGTTGTGTATACATCTGTAAAACCGTTCCATTTGACATTTTGCTTAGGTCTTTTTGTGTGTAATGACTTCTAACAACATGTGTGTCCTTCCGTCTGATGCTTGGTTTGGAGGAAGAGATTGGCGACTAATTTTTGGATTCATGTATTTAGGAACAAGGTAATAGATCATCAGGATCCACAAAGTAAAAATAAGAAGGCGCCAGAACATTTGGGATGCCCTTTCTTCATGTGAGAGCCACCAGAGGATTCTAGGATTTAGCTGTAAACCGCTTTCTAGGAATAAGCATTTCCTACTGTTTAGCAGCCACTAATGCTTATGTTAGGGTAGACTGTCTACATCACACCCCTAGGGTTGTGGCCCTTCCCCGGACCCTGCGTTAATATGGGATGCTTTGTGCACCAAACTGCCTTTTTATTTTTTATTATTTTTATATTAGATTATCAAGCACAAGAAAGGGGTGAAAAAGAAAAGAAAAAGGAATTGGAACGAGGAATCGATGAACCAAACATTGCATTGTTGTCTAATAAAGAGTCACTTTGAGTAGAGGTACTTGGATGTTACCCTGCAAAACAAGAAGGTAATATGGATTGAGGTACAAGGGACCTTCTGCATAGATAATTTTGGCATTCTGGAATTCTTCATGGAACATGTGGTGTGCTGGAATATTTACAGTTTTGGTATGTGTTTGTGTGTATAATGGAGAATTTGCAGCTTCGTTCATTTTGCACGAGGATGATTTTTATGAACATTATGAATACATGTGTTTGATTTTATTTTTGTTTCGCTTTGATGATTGAGCTGAGAGGTTGAAAAAATGCACTGTCTGCATGCACATGGGCAACTGTATATGGCGTGGAGCGTGTTTGTAATTAAATGGGTGATTCCCGTCATATATGCCTCTATGATGGGTATTCAAAAGGAAGAGGAAGCGAAGGCGAGCAAGTGAAGTAGCTTGTTTGGCACTTATGTTAAGATTAGTAGTAACTTTTCCGTCTTTCTGTATATTAGTGGACCACATCTTTTAGGTTCTCTATTGTTGTATACACCTTGTATGCGTGGATTTCCCTTTTACATCAACAAACTTTTAATTTCATTAATATTGAAAAGATTCTAACTCATTAGTGTCTAAGAGTATGCCAAACCCTAAAATATTGTCAAACTTACATCAGAAAATTGCCTTACTTGGTTTCCATGTGATATTATTATCAGTTACATTGTGGATTAAAGATGGAAGTTAGTTTAAGAATTTGAGTACTTATTTTATATCATTTTTTCTTCATTTCTGCTCCTTTTCTTTTTCTCCACCATAGATCCTATGTGTGCTTGTTTTTTCTGCTTTGTTGTCTGCTGAAGCTGTTGGATTCAAAGTGCTTTAGATATCTGATCTGATTGCCTAGTTAAATTTCCATTAAATCGATTATTTCATTTAGAATCCTTTTCTTTTCTTGTACTGAAATTGTAGGACGGGAGTCATATGAAGACGATGTGCATTGAGTTGATTGCTAACCGTTTCTTGCGGAGGGTATGGTTGTATTCGGAAAATTTTGTATATGTTACCTCACACTCGTAATTCACATTAATGTCCACGTGTAAACCCCAAAATCAATGTTACACTTGCAATAGGGTATCGTGCTATGTTGCCCAGACTCTCCAAAAATGTCGTTGAGTGCGTACCGGATCCTCCAAAAATTGTGTATTTTTGGGATTTGGAGGATCTGATACGGATGCGATATCATTTTGGAGAATCCACGCAACATAGGTATTGAGTATGTTTGTCCGATATGGATTATGTTAAGGCTTCCAGAAGGGTTTATAAAGGCTTTTGTCACTCCACCCTCTTAGGTTCCTTGACAACTATTCTACTCACACCCTAGTCCCTGTAGCATAGCAGGGTTTCTTTTTGTGTTTTAGGAGAGATTGAAAAAGTTGATGTGATAGGATAATATATCTTCTACTTTTACTCCATCCAAGGAAGGAAGATTACCTTTCCTTCCTTTGAACTCTTGACCTACAGGTCACCATGTCGTTAAAGGAGTAACTGGACCATTATACCATGTCCTTTGTTGCTATGTTTTGCAGATGGTTCGTGTTCTTGTGGCAACAGTGATTAGGGAAGCAGCTGCTGGAGCCGATGACGATGCCTTGCTGAAGCTGATGGATGCAACGTGCAGGCGTGCCACTGCTCCACCTGCTCCACCCGATGGTCTTTGCATGGTCGATGTAGGTTATACAGATCACGATAGAAGAAACTGCCTGATTCCTTAATGCAACCAGGTAGACCAATTGTCATTTTACAAACATTGACCTTTCTCCTGCCAACAAATAGCATTTTTAGCCAGAAATTTGGAGTTGTAATGCCATCAGTTTTAGCTTGGAACCTCAGATAGTTGCATCAAGTCTCTACCAGTTCAGAGATCATTATTGATTTTACTTTGCACATTCTATGGAATTCCCGTCTTTTATTCTTTTGTGCTGATATCTTTATAGGTTGGTTGACTTCCATTTCGGTGAATTTAAGAGATATAATTTGATTTCATTTCAAGGGTTTGCTTCTTAGTGCAAATTAGTGGCCATTTTTTTTTGTTGTGAATTGTGATTTTCCAAATTTGTCCTACATGATATATGGAATGGAACTTTTTCTTTTTTCTTTTTTCATGGATGTAAAAGAGATGAGGAAGTTGGATCTTATTTGATACTAGTATATCTTTCCTTCGAGTCGATATGTCACTCTTTTTCTCTTGGGCACGTGCGTTGCACGTGTATTCCATATAATTAGTAAAAAATTGAAAAATTATATCATTTTGTACATGGATGGTAAAACGCTTTGAATCATGATTGCATTTATAAAAAAAGAATTGCATTTAGAAATAATAACAATCTGAATATGTAAATTAAGAAAATAGAAGGAGAAGATAAAATGTATGAACCGTAAATGTTAGCTTAAAAAAAACTATCATACGGATGGAAAGTTAAAGAGCTTATCTTTGTAAAGTGGAGAGTTTAGATACATATACCTTAATAAGTTCTTTGATAATTCCAAGTCAAATATATGTTACAAAACTAACTTTGTTATTAATATTGAAGGTATTATTAATATACTCCCCCCGTTCCAAAATAAGTGATTTTTTAGTTATTTTCACACAGATTAAGAAATTTACCTTTTAACATTAATTAGGAATAAAATTGACTATATTAACCTGTACTATCTCTTCACATAAACACTCCTAACACATACACCAATACTATTTACTCCAAGTATAATGTAGGAAAAAAATAATTAATTCATTCTTGAAATTTGGAAAAATCACTTATTTTGGACCATAAAAAAAGGCCAAAAAATTACTCATTGTGGACAGGATACTACTAGAAATCTGCTAAAAACCGACCAAAAAACTGACCAAAGTTGGTTGGTTATGGCCAATTACCGACCAAAATGCGACCATTTACGTGTGGACGGTATTTTGACGGTCGGAAAGGAATACCGACAAAAGTTGGTCGGAAATTATCGACCAATATTGGTCGGTCAATTAAATAAAAAAAAAAAAACATATTGCAAAAAAAAAAACGACCAAAGTTGGTCGGCATTTTAATTATGTAATCAAAAGATTCACCATCTGAGAATCGAACCGGGGTTTGTACTGTGGCAGGATACTATTCTACCACTATACCATTGGTGCATTTTGTTTTAAGATTGTCTTTTTTCTTTAATTTATACTCTTTAATTGTATTTTTGCACGAAAATAACCGACCAAAGTTGGTCGGTTTTTTAAAATGACCGACCAAATTAACCAACCAATTTTGGTCAGTTTTTTTAATATTAATATTTATTATTTTAATTGAAAAACCGACCAAAGTTGGTCGGTTTCTTGAAAAATAAATTTCGTGGGACTCAAATATAGTTTCCCGCAGTTTTGCGCCAAAGGAAACTGACCAAAGTTGGTCGGTTTCGTAAAAAAAATTAAAAAATAAAATATTTTGAAAAACCGACCAACTTTGGTCGTTTTTTTGACCGACCAAAGTTGGTTGGTTTTTGCCGAATTTCTAGTAGTGCAAGGGAGTAACTTTTAAGGGCATAAAAGTCTAATAATATTGTAGAGTCATTTTGGTCTTTCACATTCAACTTTTATTTTTCATGCTTATAATATAGTATGATTAGTCCCAATAACAATTACGACTTTGTTTTTTCGGAAAAAAATATTTATTTTTTCTTTTATCTAATCCAATAACAATGATTACTTTGTCATTTTGGAAACAATTTAGTCTCATAAAACTCATTTTATTATTAATATTATGATTTTAAAGTCAGAAAAATATAATGACTTAGTTAGGATCACATGTTTAAAAGTCTTTATTGCTTTTTTAAATTGTGTTTTTAGTTGAACACTTCCATATAAAATAAGACACTACTAGAAATATGCTAAACCCGACCAAAAAAACCGACCAAGATTGGTCGGTTATGACCAATTACCGACCAAAACGCGACCATTAGGGTGTGGACGGTGTTTTGATGGTCGGAATGGCTTACCGACCAACGCTGGGCGGTAGCTTAAAACGACTATCTGACAATTTTAATTACTTACCGACCAACTTTGATCGGAAATATATTTTATTAATTTAATTTTACTGACCAAAGTTGGCCGGTTTAACTAAATATGTTTTTTTAATTATTAAAATAAAATAAAAAATATTACCGACCAACTTTGGTCGGTAACCTCAATAGTGCTGGCAAAATACCGACCAAAGTTGGTCGGTTATGTTGAATTTTGGGAATTCAATGTTCATTAACCGACCAACTTTGGTCGGTGTTTTGGAATATTTTTTTTAAAAATTAAAAACCGACCAACTTTCTGGGTTTAATTTTTGCATAAAATGTATGTTTTGGCAGCTATACCA
This sequence comes from Nicotiana undulata, assembly GCA_005239495.1. Taxonomy (NCBI): domain Eukaryota; kingdom Viridiplantae; phylum Streptophyta; class Magnoliopsida; order Solanales; family Solanaceae; genus Nicotiana; species Nicotiana undulata. Next base: position 46,626 of record ML257089.1, on the reverse strand, counting down.
CCTGCCAGCATATCAATACACCTAATAACAACATAATTATAACAACGGAAAAGGCCTAAAAATGCCACTCAACTTTCAGAAATGGTCTATCCACGCCATCCGTTAAAAAATGCTCATTCCATGCCATTGCCGTTACACATTTGACTCATCCATGCCATTATTGACTAACGACTCAATTTTTATTTTTATTTTTAATTTTTTTAAACCCCAACATTTCCACGTGTAATGTCCCCATTCGTCCAAATTAACACATGCACCACATTACAAATATTAAAAATAAAATAAAAATTGAGCCGTTAGTCAATAATGGCATGGATGAGCCAAATATGTGACGGCAGTGGCATGAAATGAGCATTTTTTTAAAGGATGGCATGGATAGACCATTTTTGAAAGTTGAGTGGCATTTTTAGGCCTTTTCCATTATAACAACAACAACAACAACAACAACAACACAACAGCCAAAATATTCAATAAATACATTAAAACTAATAAATTAAAGTTCAATTGAACATAAAAATCCAAAACCAAGTTAAAACTAATAACAACTAGTTCAAAACTGGTTTTATTTGTCTAGTTCAAAGTATATAAAAGTCTTTTCTACAACAACATCATCACCGTCTAATGAACTTTTATTTACAAGACAATATAGAGAACGGTCGTGTGGAGGACAGGAAGAACGATCACGGGGAGAACGGGAGGAACGATCACGAGCAGGAAGGGAGAAACGATCACGTGTAGGTCGAGCCTTTGGTGATGATTCACAAGACCGGAGCAACGGAAAAGCTCCAGTAGATATGAGAGTTCTGAAGCTTGCATGCCAATGAATTGAGCATCTCTAAGCCTTTCTCTTTCCTTGGCCGCTTCTAGCTCGGATGTGAGCTTTGTCACCGTCTCCCGCATAGCGGAGAGGCTCTCCCTATTAAGTTTCTCGCCTTGTGAGGAAGTCGTTATTCCTTGCATACCGCACTTATAGCGATAAAACTTTTTAGTAGGAAGCCCGTATACCTTCCCCCATTTTGGACCGCCAACAGACTCCAACCATATTCTTTCAGCATCCTTGTCCGAAGGTTGGGTTGACTTGCCCGATTCACCAGCTGGCTGCTATGGATGAATTCCTCCACGTTACTTTGGTAGCGACCCTATATTATTTTAAATTAAATCAGTATTTCAAATTTTTTATAAAAGTAAATTATAATACTTAAAGAAAATTGAAAGCTTACATATGCAGTCGAGGCCCGGTCCTCGACCCACCTATCTTGATCCCCCTCTTTTTTTTCCTTCACAATATGTGTCTCCTTGAATAGCTCATCATGGCTCATTGGACGCCCATACTTCTTTTCCTGAAAACAAATTAGTTTAGTTAATAAACATAATAGATATACTTAGAAAAGTAAAATAATTTAAGCAATTACATACCAATCTTCTTTTTATTGTCCCTAGGCTGATCGCACTTCCAGTGTGCAAGGAGCCTCCCTTCTCGGATGCGCGAGCTTTCTTTCCTTTTTCGCTCCTCTCTAAGAACTCTGCGGTAAGCCATTGCCTTTGCAAATCATTCAAAAAATTCTCAAGTAACCAGTCAGGCCTCTTGTTCTTCTTTCTAGCATCCGAGAAAGCATCGGCCAATCTCTTGCGAGCTTTATGATGAAAATTTACAGCCACTTTCGCGTTATAGCAGTCTTCCCTTACACACTTGCTCTATATTTCAAAAGTTAAATATTACATGGAAACATCATAAATATAAATTATTAAATTGTTTAAAAGAACATTTATACCTTAAATTGATTGAAAATTTGTTCCTTCAGCGAGAATGGGCAATCAGTCCAAGTCGCATAAGGGCCATCATAAAGCTTTCTGATGGCATTGATGATTATTTTTGTAGTCTTATTACTCAGCATGAACATGAAATTTAACAATAAAAACACATTAATATCTTGGTAAAAATGTTACAAATCAATAGACGCAAAAATAACAAATAACACTTACCCATCACCCTCAGGGACTATGATGATTCTGCCATATCGATCATAATGCACTACCTCATCATCATCATCCAAAGCATGTGGCATGTGTATACGGTGTAGGCGGGTCAGAGCTACTATCTCGCAATAGATGGAGTCGATGATGAAGATGGTTGCGATCCTTGTGACTATGACATAGCTGGATGCGACCCAAGTGGTTGTGATACTGATGGCTGTGACCCGAGTGGCTGTGACCCGAGTGGATGCGATCTATGTGGCTATGATATGTAGGGATGTGATCCACGTGGATGTGATGCAGATGGCTGTGAGGCAACTGGACTGCATGTCAGACGTATAGTCCTATGGCCCTGTGATGGAAGACCTGGTGTCTGAATGAAGGTGTACGGCTCGTGATGCAGTGGCAGCTCAGTATAGCCGTGTGGTGGAGTATAAGACATAGGCATCTCTGAAAAAGGTGGACAAGAGGGACTATTATTTTCCACCCTCTTCTTTCCCTTCCTACCCTTTTCTCGACCTCGAGAACTAGTAGGGTAATTGTTACCTTGACCCTTGCCTTCCATCTGCATAATATAATACACATTTAGATTGAAACATATAAGAAATTAGCTATAAAACGAGAGTGCTTTAAAAAATCAACTTCTTAATCCTCGTTGACGTATTGTTCCTCGTCTGAGAATTCTTCGTCCTCACTTGTTTGAGCTTCATCACTTGATTCTTCGCCCTCATTTTCTATAATTGTTACTTCATTTATATCAACTTCTTCCAATATGCATTTAGGATGTTCCAAATCATTTTCTAACTGATCGTCCACTATTTGGTGAACACTGGAGATATCGTTTTGATATGCAACATCTAACACATTCTCGACTTTCACGGACCTACAGACTTAGTTTTTATTTGATAAGTATATATTATGTATGTTTTTAGGCATATATTATATTAAATAAATAAATATTTTATTTATGGATATGACTTTTTGTTCAATATTTGTACAAATTACTAATAAATGTTACAGGAAAAGAAAAGAAATGAAAAAAAGGAGAAGAAAGAAGAGTGTTCAAGCAGAGATAGCAAAATGGCAAAGGATGACATCCCCAATCCAAGGATGTCATCCTCAGTTCTAAGGATGTCATCCGTGGAAAGAAGCACGTGGAAGAAATTGATTCAAGAGCTAGGGATGTCATCTCCAATCCAAGGATGACACCCTGAGAAGTTTACGGGCATAATTTCCTATAAATAAGCATGAATTTTCAGTGGAAAAAAGAACAATTCCTGTGCAAAGAACACCAACTTTAATATTGGTTTTGTTTTAGTTTTAAAAGTTATTTCTTTTTATTGTAGGAATAATATTTTTCTATTTTATCTTTTCTCCATAATGGAGTAATTTTCTTTGGTTGGGATACTAAATGAAGCTATAAAAGTGTTATAATAGTTATCTTAATTTTATTATCTTCTTATGTTGAGATTTTTTCTTTATCATCATTATACACCAAGGTATTTGATATTGATTATTTCTATTATTTGATATAATTATATCATTTGCTGAAATCTTTATCTTGTTATTTTGTTTCTTATTCGGGAGAAGAGAAAGAATTAAACAAGTTTATTGATTTAGAAAAGGCTAATCGAAAGAGGCTTTTTCTTCCTTGGTGCACTCAACTAAGATAATTCTTGTTTGAAGCCATTACTTTAATTGGTTAACTACACTAATCGAAAGAGGTGTTATTAGTCAATTACCGTTTAATGTCACTGACTGTCAATAAATTAATAACATTAAGCGCGAGCGGTGCTATTTATATATTGTTGTTATGTGGAGTGATGTCTTAGAAATAAGTGGTCATTCTTTAAACAAGGTCTTTGTTTCATTGTTAATCGATTGATTACACTAATCGAAAGAGGTGTTATTAATTGGTTACTTTTATGTGATTTGGTTGAATTAGAAATAAGCAATCATTTCATTAAACAAGGAAACAAGTAATAGAATTATGATCTTACTATAATGGTTTTATATTGATGATTCAAAGTATTCCAACCTCTATTTTTATTTTCAGAAAAATCAAAAATATTTATTGCTTTTATTTTACATTTTTAAGACAACTCATTTCATCAATTTGGTTCTCTCAAATAGTGACAAAGACAATACAAATCTGTAGCCTAGGTGGTTCCAATCTCTGTGGGACGTATCTTAAACTTTACTATAATTTGACAGAGTGCGAGCAGAAAAATCATATACGCCCAGAGCTCGTCATTATTACAACCCACCAATCGGACTTATTCCGCTGCAATGGATAAGTAGCATAATACACTTTCCTAACATTATGCAATTATGAAAGGATCATATCGATCATCTCCCTCGTATGATTAACCTCAATTATGTTGTATTGGTGGTGTACTCTTATACCTCTTGTTGGATTTGGGTCAAACCACTTGCATCTAAAGAGTATCAATTTCTTATATGGCCAACCTGTGTATTCTATTTGTAATATTTCTTTGACCACACCATAATAATCAATATCTCCAACTTGGGTGCCATCACCACCTTGAACCCACACCCCACTGATGTTGCTATTTTTATTTTTAGAGCAATCCTCTGTATGAAATTATAACCATTCGCTACGTACTTAGACATTGTTGTGACATGAAGCCCAGGTCCCCAAGATATATCTTTCAAAAATTTATTTACACCATTATTTGGATTATTTAACTACACAGTGTTAAAACAATTCATAAGTTAACACAACTTATGAATCAATTTTTATACATTCTCTCTCTCTCTCTCTCTCTCTCTCTATATATATATATATATATATACACACACACACACACACACACACACACACTTACAAATTATTTGAACCACGTATTTAATCTCGTATATACAACATCATGGCCAAATTGACCTACGAAGTGATTGTGACACAACAAATATTTTTAGTAGTTGCATAAATATGTAATCACAATAAATTTTACATTTTTATAACTAATAAGTCAATACTTACTTGAGAAATGGTACCACTTCGGGACAATTTAGCAACACATGAAGTGTAGCTGACTTGTACTTCATATCACTCAAACTTCTCTTTCTAACATCCTTAGAACATCGTCCTGGTTGATTGAATATGGACATTGGTGGATATAATGGATCACTCACACATTCGACCGTGTGCCTATTGGTCGTATTCCTAGAACATGACACGTTACTCTCAAAATAATAAGAACAAAAATGTGCAGTTTCCTTCGCAAGATATGCTTCGTATATAGATCCTTCAATCCTATTCCCCTGTTTAACAAATTGTTTGCATTTGTCAATTGTCCTACATAATGTCATGTTATCCAAGAACATACAAATAAAATAGAATATTGCATCAAACTTATAATATTACCTCTCAAAAGGATACATCTATCTGCATTGAACATGCCCTCCAAGTCGTGCCTCGTGTACAAGGTGTATTGGAAGGTGTTCCATCACATCAAAGAAACCACATGGAAATATTTTTTCCATCTTACTAGAAGTTACACGAATGTTCTGATTCATCCGAAGTAGGGTTTTTCCCCTTAATGTGGTAGAACACAAGTCTTTGAAAAACAAACTAATCTTTGTGATGGGTTTCCAAATATTTTCAAGCAAACCACAAAATGCAATAGGCACTAAGGTCTCCATGAAAACATGTCAGTCATGACTTTTCAAATGGCTCAACTTCCCTACCTCCATATCTACTTTTTTTCCAATATTCGATGCATAACCCTCAGACATCTTCAATTTCGTAACCCAATAACAAATTTGTCTTCTTTCCTCCAAAGTGAATGTGTAACTTGCTTTGGGATTGAACACCTTACCATTGTTTGTTGTCTGCAAGAATAATTCAGGCCTATTGCAATATTCTTGTAAGTCTATTCTAGCCTGCGGGTTATCTTTTTTCTTACCTTTAACATCCATCACTGTGTTGAATAAATTGTCAAAATAATTATTCTCAATATGCATGACATCAAGGTTGTGTCGGAGAAGATTATCCTTCCAATAAGGCAACTCCCAAAATATAATCTGTTTCGTCCAATTATGATTAACACCATATCCGGGAATCTTTAAGGTGGAGCCCCAGTAACTTTACTGAAGTTCTATACCCTCTCCCAAATTTCCTCACCTGAAAGTATCGGAGGTGGAGAATCATATTCCACTTTGTTCTTTTTGAATGCATTTTTCATCATTCTAAACTCATGATCATCAGGCAAGAATAGACGGTGACAATCAAACCATGATTGCTTTCGGCCATGTTTCAAAGTGAACGCTTTACTATTTTCCATGCAGTAAGGACAAGCTAGCTTACCAGAAGTCATCCACCCAGACAACATTTCATACGCAGGAAAATTGTTAATAATCCACATTAAATTAGCACGCAAATTAAAATTCTGCTTGGTTGATATGTCATATGTTTCAACACCATCATACCACAATTGTTTGAGCTCATAAATCAAAGGTTGCAAATATACATCAATCAAACTTTTCGAATTACGTGGACCGGGGATAATACAATTTAAGAATATATATGGACTAGTCATACACAACTCAGTGGTAGATTACAAGGTGTAAGAAAGACAGGCCAACATGAATATGGTGTCGCAAATATAGAAAAAGGCGTGAAGCCATCCGCACACAGACATAATCGAATGTTCCTTGGTTCACTAGCAAAATCTGGATATGTTCTATCAAAGTTCTTCCAAGCTTCTCCATCTGAAGGATGACACATAACATCAAGTGGTCTTCTATTTTCAAAGTGCCATCTCATATGAGGAACGAAACTCATCGACGCATATAACCTCTTTAACTTAGGTATAAGAGGTAAATAATGCATCGCCTTGACAACGACCATATTCCCGCTGGAAAGCCTCTTGAAATGAGTCTTTTCGCAAAATTTACAACTGTCTAAAGTTGCATCATCTTTATAATATAACATGCAACCATCTTCACAACAAACAATTCTCATTGACGAAAGTCCTAACTTAGAAACCAATCTCTTTGCCTTATAGAAATCACCAGGTAAGTTGATATTAGGGTCAACTAGTTCACTCATACGGTCAATGAAAGAGTCCATGGCTGCTTGAGAAATATTCCAATCAGATTTGATACTTAGTAATCTAACTGCAACAGACAACTCAGAGTGCGGACTTCCTTCACGTAGTGGACGACTAGCTTCCTCTAACTGTTCATAAAAATATTTTGCGTCATCATTAGGAGTCTGTTCAACATTTTCATTGGGCTCACCCCCGAAGTGCATCCCAAAAGCATCCGCAACCATATCCTGAATTCTAGAATCAAGATTTATATTCTCCACCGACCTATCACTTTCACCAACAACCAAGTTATGAAATATCCCACGACTACCATCGATCTCTCCATGATTAGTCCACACAAAGTAATTCTTTATAAACCCCTTCCTATAAAGATGAAGCTTAACTTCCTCCATTTTTTTTAAACTTTATACAATCGCACCTGACACAAGGACACCTAAATACTCCTTCACTTTGGTATGGTGGAAGTGACATTGCACGTCTAATAAAGTCATCAACCCCTTCTACAAAATCCTCCAGCAATCCCGTCCGATTAGGATAATTTCTATTGTACATCCAAGTACGATGTTCCATCTATACAAATAAAACAAGAACAAATTACTTTATTCTACAATTATAAACTAATTAAATCATTTTTAGTTAATTCAAGATAATTATTTTTTCCTAATTACACCAATTTATACCCTACTAATTTAAAGATAAACTAAAAGTTCAATTTATATCCTAAAAGTTCAATTCATATCCTAAAATTTCAATTTATATCCTAAAAGTTTAATATATATATATATATATATATAGCCTAGGTGGGTTGCTCTGATGGTAAGCACCCTGCACTTCTAACCAAGAGGTTGTGAGTTCGAGTCACCCCAAGAGCAAGGTAGAGAGTTCTTGCAGGGAAGGATGCCGAGGGTCTATTGGAAACAACCTCTCTATCCTAGGGTAGGGGTAAGACCTGCGTACACACTACCCTCCCCAGACCCCACTTGTGGGATTATACTGGATTGTTGNTATATATATATATATATATATATATATATAGAGAGAGAGAGAGAGAGAGACGTTTTGTTTTTACTATTAGTCGATATAGGTCAAACATTTTGTTCTTAATATTCATCGATGCATCTAAGTAAGTTATAAGTCGATGAATCGATTTACAAAAGATATATTTTATGATAAATTATATATACTATTAAAATCTTCACAAGTCTATCCCTAAAAGAACCCGACCTTGTGGTCTAGCGCATCGTGTTCTTATATATATATATATATATATATATATATATATATATATATAGCATGTTATATATAGTATATGTAGTGAATTCATTATTTGTATTACAAAAGTGTTAACGGATTACATTTATATTATTTAGATAGTAAATATAAAAGTGATTCAAAAGTTTGAGCAATGTTGACCTAATAACTGGCCAATTTTGGTCGGTTATTTTTTTCAGAAAATAAAATGTACCGACCAAAGTTGGTCAGTAAATGCTTCCCCTGCATTAACCGACCAACGTTGGTAGGTAATTTTAAATATTAATTCTTTATATTTTATAAAATATTTTAAATAATAAAATAATTATTAAAATTAAAAAATTGGGTCCACATTACCGACCAAAGTTGGTCGATAATCCAAAAATTTCTTTGACTAAGAAAGTCTGACCAGCTCGGTCAACTTGTTGACCAACTTTGGTCGGTATTTATTTTAAAATAAATGTAAAATATATTTTTTCTGATTTCCGTCCAACCAGAATAGTTTTTGGTCGCTTTTTCTGACCGACCAACGTTGGTCGGAAACTTTTTGTCGGTTTTTAGCGGATTTCTAGTAGTGAGACTTAGTGAGTAATACTTTTTTAGAACCTTAATACAGCATGGATGGGAGGGAATACTTTACCTTTATTTAATTATTCTTCCCAACAGTAGCAATTATATATATATAAAATCAAGAAAAGGAAAGAAACCAGTATTGCGCATAGTTTGTTTGTCTGTTGTAAGATCTAAGATGTATATTCTTCCTATGAAGCTATAAACATTTAAATGCTGAAAATAAAATGTGTGTAAGTCGTGAAACGAGCGACAACGTCGGGGGTTAAAGATGGCTGAAATTCAAAGGGTAAAGCGTAGTTTTCTGAAGGAATTAGCAAGAAATAGAGGACTCTGTCAACTTGACATTCTCCACTTCACATTTGTCCATTTTTCCAACTACCTCTCAAACTTGTTCCTCTTGTGTTTTCCCCTGCATGTACACAAAACATTCTATTCCATTCTCCTTCCACCTTTTCTTTTGGCCTCAAAACTCCATAAAGGTAGCATTCTTTCATTTGTAGGAGCCCTTTGAGAGGGCGCGCACCTGCAAGTGCGCGCACCATTAACAAGTTAAAGCCAACTATTCTCTATGCAAAAATGGCACAAACTACACAAAAAAACTACAAAATCAAAAACAAAAACCATCTTCCCTTCCTCTTGTTTTTACTAGCATTTGTCACCACCCCATCAGACGGTAAATTATCAGAAGCTGAGACTCTGCTCAAGTTTAGTCAATCTTTAAAATATGACGGCAACCCCTTTTCAACATGGAATGCCAATGTACCACCTTGCGTCAAAGGGAATAATAAGCCTAATTGGAATAGTCTTTTTTGTGAAGGTGGTATGGTCTATGGTTTGAATCTTGAAAATCTTGGTTTAAGTGGTACCATTGATGTGGACACGTTAAAAGAGCTGCCTAATTTGAGAACCATAAGTGTATTGAATAATAATTTTGAAGGGTCTTTGCCACCTTTGAATAAACTACCTGCATTAAAAAGTGCTTATTTTTCAAACAATAAATTCTCTGGGCCAATTGATGGCAAGACTTTTGAAGGGATGAATTCGTTAAAGAAGCTTCACCTTGCAAATAATCAATTTACAGGACAACTCCCTCCCATATTGGGTGAATTGCCTAAGCTCGTGGAGTTGAATGTACAAAATAATAAGTTTGAGGGTCCAATTCCTTCTTCCCTTTCTCGTCTATATTTTTCTGCTTTTCAAGGTAAGGGATCTCTTTATTATTTTAACTTCTTAATCTTACATTTTTAATTGTGTGCATATTTCCTTATTAAGGTACTTTCTTTTTAAACACATGAAAAAAAGGTTTTGTAGCCTTCATCTTGTAATGCATATTTTTTTTTTGGTTGTTGTTGTGCAAACATGCATGCACATGCAACACATAAAAAGATTAGAAATCAATACATTTTCTTTAGAAATTTGTTTTACTATAATTAGTCGATTCATTTCCTATTAACATTAAGATTTTTTTTTAAAGTACGAGCTAATAAAACAAATCATATATATTGTGTATGATTATGATGTCTTAACTAGAGATGTATACATGCAAATCTATGTTGTCTTATGATCCAAGATCACCATACCTTTAGAACCAAAAAATTTATTAATTCTTGAAAGTTTAGAGAAGATCAAATAAATAAGAACGTCCTCTAGCAGGAATAATTGAGGAGAGTTATCTTTCGTCAACCACATTAACGTAAAAAATTAGAAACAGATAAATAACACATAAATTTCTAACTAAATGTTCTTACTTCCTTTTTAACAGGAAATGATGATCTTTGTGGTCCACCTTTAACAAAATCATGCAATGAAGCACCAAAAAAGCAGGAATCATCATCATCATCATCTTCTGGATGGAAGATTGCCCTTATCGTCGTGGTGGTTGTTGCTGTTATAGGTCTAATTGCCATTGTACTCATAACTCGTCGCAAGAAAAATAATACCCAACAGGAAGTAACTCTAGGATCATCAAATTTATCACCAACAACTCATGAGCCAAAACTCAATTCAGTTGATCTAAACAAAATGGAACAAGGCCAAGCAGCTGCATCTCCTGATCGTTCCAACGATGGCAAAAGAGCTGAACAAGGACAAAAGCTATTGTTCTTGAAAGATGACATTGAGAAATTTGACTTGCCAGATTTATTAAAGGCCTCAGCTGAAGTATTGGGTAGTGGTGTGTTTGGTTCAACTTATAAAGCTGCACTTAGCACTGGTCCTGTTATGGTTGTTAAGAGGTTTAGACATATGAATAAAGTCGGTAAGGAAGATTTCCATGAGCATATGAGAAGACTTGGCAGATTGAGTCATAAGAATTTGCTTCCTGTTCTGGCTTTCTACTATAGGAAGGAGGAGAAACTTCTCGTCTTTGAATACGTTAACAATGTCAGCCTTGCCGTTTATCTTCATGGTATTTTACTCTATTCTCTCTTCTAATCTATATTATTATTTTAACCTATTACAACTTGGAGAGTCAAACAAGGTTTATTTTTTCTCAAATATTTTGAATTGTTAACTACAACAAGAACAACAAATCCAGTTTCATCCCAACATATGGGGTCTGGGGAGGGTAGTCTGTACGCAGACCTTACCCCTACCTAATGCAGGTAGAGGGACTGTTTCCAGTAGACCCTCGGCTCAGGAAAGAAAAGAAGAAGAAGAGGGAAACAAGGAAGGAAGAAAGATGCAAATCATACCGTAATAAATGATAAATAGTATCCAATAATAGCAACAAGGAATACAATACCTGAGGCGAACAAAACCACATACCGTAATAAAAATCTAAGCATATGAAGGGAATACTAAGCCTATCGGTGAACACTATAAACTCCCTACTAACCTTCTACCTTATTCGTCGACCTCCACACCCTCCTATCAAGTGTGATGTCCTCAGTGAGCTGAAGCAGCGGCATGTCCTGCCTAATCACTTCTCCCGTTACTTCCTAGGCCTGCCTCTCGACCCCTAAAAGTATATATTTACTAGTACCGTGTCTTGTTTTTTAGGTCAGTAAACACTGGTATTATGTGCGATTCTTTAAATGATGTTTTATACTACGAGTGTATCTTCATGATTCATAGTTGTGCATTGATTGTGATTGTTCAGGCAATAGCAAATCACGTGGGAACCAAAGCTTGGATTGGCCAAGTCGTTTGAAAATTGTAAAAGGAGTAGCCAAAGGAATTTTGTACCTCTACAATGAGCTACCAAGCTTAACTGCACCTCATGGTCACCTCAAGTCCTCAAATGTCCTTCTAACTGAAACCTTTGAGCCAGTTCTCACTGATTACGCCTTACTACCAGTCGTAAATATCGAACACGCTCAAGAGCACATGATCTCATACAAAGCACCAGAGTACAAGCAAACTAGCAAAATCAACAGGAAAACTGATGTTTGGACACTTGGTATGTTGATCCTAGAAATCTTGACTGGGAAATTTCCTTCAAATCTTTTAGGCAAAGGGAGTCATGATACCGATGATTTGGCGACTTGGGTCAACTCTGTTCTTGGAGAGGAATCATCAAAAGAAGAGGTGTTTGATAAGGAAATGAAAGGAACACAAGATTGTGAGGGTGAAATGATGAAGCTTTTGAAGGTTGGTTTGAGTTGTTGTGAGGCTGATGTAGAGAAAAGATGGGATATAAAAGAGGCTGTGGAGAAAATTGAGGAAGTAAAAGAGAAAGGTGCTGCAGGGGATGGTGATTTCTTCTCCTCTGTTGCTACAAGTGATGAAACTGACATGCATACTTCAAGATGAATAATTCAATAATTTTCAAGTGTATAGGGGTTTTTGATGATTTTCTTGGATGCATGCATGCATGACTACTGGGGTTATATGATTTTTTTTCCATGGTGGAGAATCAATTGAGTCACCATGTGGGGTTACTACAAAAAACAAAAGAGAAAAATAAGAGATAGAAAAATGAAGTACTTAATTTTTGTTTTTACATGTAAATTTGTCATTCTTGAATCTATAGTCTAGGTGTGTTTCTTCTTTTATGTTCTTCATCAAGCTTATTTGCTTTATATTTCTATCTATAAATAAATAAATAAACTATATGTTGTATATAAGAAATTTTGAAGAGTTCTCATTCATGTTTTCATTCAATTAGGTTGCTTAATTGAAGATTCTTCCATGTGCTTTTCATTGCTCTATATATCAGAACTACTATACTATCTTGATATGCAGAAACGGTTAATAGAAAATTTGACAGGAGGAAAAATGAAACGGTGTACGGTTAACTACAAAGTGAGTTTTATCGCGATGTACGTAAAGTAAAGACGAACAATATTAAAATAGAGAGAAGAGTGAATATTTTACTTGATAGTTTTCGATTCCGCGTAGTACAATGCTGCCTCCAGGAAGGTTCGGTCGTAGCTAAGCTAACAACTACGTAGGTAGTACGAAGATACAAGTTGTGAGCTCTTAAGGGTCTCTGCAATGAAAATTATGATATTTACAAGTGTTTACACAAGAACAGTAAAGTCTAGCACTTGGCTGAGAGCTTGTCGAGAGGATGTTGAGGGGAGTTGAAGTAAGTTGGAATGCCCACTACTAGAAATCAGTCCTATTGGGACGGTTAAAACCGTTACATTAGAAATCTATGGCGACCGTTCCATAATCATCCAGTGTTGTTGGAACAAATACAAAAATGAATCGTCACAATAGAGATATATGTTGCCATCGGAACATACAATGAAATCAATGGAGTTCGACCTCGGGTTTACTGTGTTTAGATGAGAGAGAAGAGAGATTTTGTTAGAAGCTTCTGGAGAATAGAAAATGAATAATCCGTTCAATACAGTGTGTAACTAAACCTATATAGTTGACCCGGAAGTCCAACTAAGCATAAAATCACTAAACTGAACAAAAGAGAAAATTAAATACATTTGGGCTCAGCCCAATACAAATAAAAGAGGATATTAAACCCATAACTAAATAATTCCACACCACCTTCAAGTTGGAGGGGGAGAACACCCCCAACTTGGTAAGAAGACCATGATGACCAGCCCCAGCCAAGGCCTTGGTGAAGATATCCGCGAGCTGAGTGGAGGAAGAAGTATCCAACAAATGAATGAGGCCTTCAACAAGCTTGGCTCGAACAAGATGGAAATCCAACTCAATATGTTTAGTGCGCACGTGAAAAACTGGATTCTTTGCAATGTGAATGGCAACCTAACTGTCACAAAATAAGGGAACAGAAGAAGGACAGTTGAATCCCAAATTCAAAAGCAGCCTATGCAGCCGCGTAAGTTCACCAACAACCTTACTCATAGCCCTACACTCAGCCTCAGCAGAAGACATAGACACCACAAGTTGTTTCTTAGACTTCCAGCCAACCAGGCTACCCCCTAACAAGACACAAAACCCAATGATAGACTTCCTGGTGTCAGGGCATGCAACCCAGTCACTATCACAATAAGCAGCCACAGAAAGATAAGGATAATTGTTGAAATAAAACACCAAAATCAGCAGTACCCTGCAGGTATTTCAAGAGATGGAGAGCTGCCTCCAGATTGGCCAGGCAAGGGGACTGCATATACTGAGACAAGTGCTGGACAACAAAGGTGATGTCAGGCCTTGTATTAGTAAGAAAATTGAGCTTGCCCACCAATGACCTGCAAACTTCAGGCTTAAGGAGAGGAGTGCCCTCCTTGGCTTTAAGCTTAGCACTCAAAGGGATAGGACAGACCAAAGAAGCAACATCTGAACAGTGAAAATCCAAGAGAAGACCATGAACAAATTTCTTCTAATGTAACAAAACCCCAGAATTTGAATATAACACCTCAATGCCTAGAAAGTAACTGAGGGAGCCATGATCTTTTATCTTAATTGAGAATTAAGGAAAGACTTCAAAGAAGAAATCTCAGCAGAATCAGTCTAAGTGAGGATAATATCATCCACATAAACTGCAAATATCACAATAGAGTCCCCAAAAACTATAGTGAAAAGAGGTTAGTCATTAAGATAGTGATGGTAGCCTCTAGAAGAAAGAGCTTGGGAGAGCTTGGCATACCATTTCCTGGAGGCCTGCCTAAGCCATAAAGGGACTTGTGAAGTCTGCATACCAGCTGGCCAGAACTGGAAATGGGAGTAACAGAGTAACCAGGGGGCAAACTCATGAATACCTCTTCATCAATGTCACCATGCAAAAAAGCATTGTTGATATCAAGTTGGAAGAGAGGCCAATGCTTCTTGACAGATACTGCAACCACTGTCTTAATATTGGACATCTTTACCATAGGGGAGAAAGTCTCATGAAAATCAATCCCCTCAACTTGTGTATCACCCATGACAACCAATATAGCCTTATACCTTTTAATAGTGCCATCAACCCTATGTTTGATTTTGTACACCCACTTACAATCAATGAGCTTCATACTAGGAGGCAAGTCAATAATGGACCAAGTGCCATTGGTCTCCAAGGCTGCAAACTCAGCTTTCATGGCATCCTTCCACTCATGCACAGAAGCAACTTGAGAGTAGGAGGATGGTCAAACACATGAGGAACAAAGGTAGAAGGAGAGGAAGAGACAGAAAGAGAAGAACAGAAGGAAAGTATAAGCTGGCAAACATAATAAGAGAGATACCTAGGCGGATTATGGGACCTAGAAGACTTCCTGAGAGGGACAACACCAGGAGGATCAGAAACAGAAGAGGAAGGAAGATGAGGTGGACGGATAAGAGAAGGAGGAGAAGGAGGAGAGGGAGGAATATGAGAAAGAGGAACAGAAGCAGAAACTTGAGAAGTGGAGCTGGGAGGTTCAGAGAAACAATCATCAGAAATATAGGAAGAGGTAAAAGTATAAGGGGTAGGAAAAACAAAGGAAAGAGTAGAAAAAGGAAAAAATGTGTTCATGAAAAAGAACATCCCTGAAAACAAAAGATGACTTGGATACAAGGTTGTGCAATTTGTGACCTTTCTTAGCAAAAGGGTACCCCAGAAAAACACAAGTTACATACCTAGGAGAAAATATGTCTCTATGAACCTTAGGGATTGTGGCATAACACAAACAACCAAAATACCTAAGATGAGAATAATGAGGGGGCTTCCCATAGAGCAATTCAAAAGGGTTTTTATTCTCCAAGAGAGATGTAGGGAATCTATTAATGCGGTAAGTGGCGGTGTGAATGCAATCCCCTCAAAAAGAAATAGGCAACTTGGACTAAACAACAGGGCCCTAGCAGTTTCTAGCAAGTGTCTATGTTTTCTCTCTACAACACCTTTTTGCTGAGGAGTGTGCGGGTATGATGTCTGGTGAATGGTCCTTTTATATGAGAAAATTTAGAACTAGTGGAACTGGACCCCAATTCCCAAGCATTGTCACTCCTAACATTCTGTACATGAGAATGAAAATGAGTTTCTACCATATGAGTGGTTAAGCGGTTATGCATGTTTCTTTAATAATCAGGAGGATATGAAGGTTTTGAATGAGGTTCTAATCGATATGAGGTTTGCTATCGGCACCGAATTTGTTGTTGGGCAGTAATGATGATCAATAGTTCCTACTGCGAGTGTCTTTATTTGACACAACTGGTTCATACTTGTATAGTGTGTAGATGTGTGATTCGGATCTTGTAATAAATTTTGGATTATAAAATGGGGTTCTAATATTTAAGGACCAATGGTGATGTGGGATCACCCCCGAGGTTTTTACTTAGTAAGGTTAAACCGTGGTGTAATAGCTTTGGGAAGACTCCTGGCACATTTGAGGACAAACGTGTGTTTAAGTGGTGGAGAATGTAATGACCCGACATGTCATTTGAGTATCTGCGCTTCGCTCATTGTTTTGAGGGTTTGAGTATCTCCGCATGATGTATCATGACTTGCGTAAATCGTCGGTGTTGGTTTTCGAGTTATCCGGAATTAATTTGGAAGAATGAACTTCAAGATTTAAGTTCCAAGTTGGAAGAATTGACTAAGTTTGAACCTTTTAGCATTTGACCTCGGAATGGAGTTTCGTTAGTTCCGTTATCTCCATTGGATGATTTTGGACTCAAGAACGCGTCCGGATTGTAATTTAGAGGTCCGTAGTTGAATTAGTCTTGAAATGGCGAAAGTTGGATTTGAGAAGTTTGACCGGGAGTGGGCTTTTTGATATCGGGGTCAGATTCTGATTTCAAAAGTTGGAATAGGTATATATGTCAAGTGTGACTTGTGTGTAAAATTTGAGGCCAATCGGAGTTGATTTGATATGGTTCGGACGCTCTGTTGCGATTCTAGAAATTCTTGGAGTTTAGTTTGATTTTCATGCGTTTTGGCGTCCGATTCGTGGTTTTAGAAGTTATTTTGATGATTTAAGAAAGCGAGCGAGTTCGTGTCCTGTTGTTATACTTGTGTGCATATTTGGTTTAGAGCCCCGAGGGCTCGGGTGAGATTCAGATTGGTTTCAGAATAATTTTTCATAATCTTTGATTTCTGGTTCTGGTGTCACCGCATTTGCGATGTTTCTGTCGCAAATGCTACTATCGCAATTGCAAAACAACCTCGCATTTGGGAAGCTGCGAGAAAATTACGGCTTTTGCGAGGCCTGTTGAGTTCGCATTTTTGGACTCAGCATCGCATTTGCGATGAAGGACTGAGTTGAGTCTGTTCGCATTTGCGATCTAGTGGCCGCTTTTGCGATGGTCGAGTGTTCGCATTTGCGACACTCTGGTTGCATTTGCAAAGGCAGTAGGGAATTCCAATATTCGCTTTTGCGATAATTTGTTCGCATTTTCCGGGTCGCATTTGCGAAGCCCCTGTCACAAATGCGACATCCGCAGCCTGTTAAGTGTTGAGGATTTCGAGTTTTTTCTTCATTTTTCATAGTTTTGAACCCTAGCTTCGAGGTGAGGCAATTTTGTGAAGGGATTTTCATACCAAATCATTGGGTAAGTATCTTTAATCAATTTCCAACTATATTTCATGACTTTATACAAGATTTATTATAAAATTCATGGGAAATCTATGGGAAAACTTGGGGACTTGTCAAAGTTTTGAAAAACAAAAATTTGAATTTTGAGAGTTGATCACGCCGAACTCTAGTCCTATAAAGGATAAGCGGTCGCTGCAAATATAATCCGGTCTATAATTCCGAAGTCGAATCTCACAGAGAACTAAGGTTTCACTGTAATTGTTCAATATCGCTAAGAAGACAAGCTCGAATAAATTTCTAAGTTATAAAGATTAAGATTCTTATATATAACTAATTAACTAAGAAACTAAAGCAGTGAATTAACAACTAAAGATACTAAGGGTTGGAGATTAAATTTAGGAGGTCTAGAGTTATGATTTCCCCAAATTTTGGAATCCTTCCCGCTATGTTCCCTAAAATTTCGCCTATGTATTCTCTACTGATCGTGAGCACTTTAGGTGCCGTAATTCTCTCTCAAGCAACTACAACAATTAACTAGACATATTCTCTTGAACTACGCTAGTTGGCTTTATCTAACCGCTCATTATGACCACGTCAAGGCTTTGTTATTTCTAAACCTACCTTTAAACCCGTTGTATTAATTTCTCACATACGTTAGGAGTGACGTTGTTCAACAACCACCTAAATATGTATCCTTTCTCAAGCAACACATAATAAATAGGCACATTCAATCAATGGCCATTCAATCAATAACAATAAACACGTCGTTGAACAAGTAGAGAAATGCAACGACTCAATTATATAAAAACACAACAAGAATTTATCCTACAAAAGGTTCCATCAAAACCCTGGATATAAAATTAGCTATTCATAATAGTATGTCATAATGCAATACGAAAAATCATAACCAACAATGAAAAATAAGAAGAGGAAGGAAAAACTCGTAGAAGAATTCCCCGCCTTGCTCCTATTGTGTCTCTGCCTCCTTAGGTCGAATCTGTGTCTCAAATCTGTCCAACCTCCTCAAAATACCATATTTTCCATGTATATATACCAAGTAGGGTCGGGCCCAAACAATTATACCTTCTCCTACGCGAAAAAGGATAATGTTTCAGGTCCGGACGCTCGCGGTCGCGGTACTTTCCCAGTGCACTGCCTCAGTCCGCGTCCAGGTTTGCAGTCGCAGTTTTGACCGCGTTTTCATCATGTTCCGTTTGGAATTTAGAAAAAACGTAAAACATGAAAATTATAGCCTTTTGAGTTAGCTTTCAACCATATATTAAATATCCCAAATGGAGTTCGGCGCAAAGAGTTATGTCTATTTCACTAGGCAGTGCACAGCCTACTCGAGTCTTCGTTTGTTCTTAATTATCAAATTTGACCCCTGAACACGATCCCTGCTTAATTCCTTGGTATTTTACTCAGACTTCAAAGCTCCAAATCACTTTAATTCATTTCATAACATCTATATAGCTCGGAATCACTCCTACAAGGCATAAAATACAAAGTTAGTGCAAAACACTAGCGATTAAAGCTCAAACTCAATTAAAGTGCAGTAAATTAGAGTGTAATAAGAGACTAAAATATGTAATTATAGCCTATCATCAACACCCCACACTTAAACCATTGCTCTTCTTCGAGCAATCAAACTACACTTTATATAGACACAACCTTTTAAAACAATTCTCCTAACTCATCACACTAATAATATTTAAAATAGACTAAGCACAAAAGTGTAACATCTTCACCTCAAGATTTGACTTACAAGTACCACGTATTATTCACAACTCACCCGGTTACTCTAACATAGAGGTCAATGACATTACCTTTCCTTCATGAATCAAGTGCACTCACACAACAAAAGAGAGTAGTTCCACACAATAAAATTTAAGAACACTTAGGAACTCAAGATAGAAAGAATTCACTCACTCTCAGAAATAACATTCATGTGCCACAAAAGATGCACTATAGGCTTGCCCGTAGTGTACTACTCTACTAATCGAGTTCATTCAATCTAGGATCAAGTAGGACTTTATTTGGTTGTAATGTAGGCTACGGGGACAGGTAGGATACATTTAAATATAAGAGTGACTACACCTCCCTAAGAACTTTAATACATATACTTTAACATTCAAACCCCCATACTTATGTCAAACCAAACTCCGCCTTCACATCAATGTATATTATCCCATACTTCTTTAAGCACAAATTACATCAAGAGTCGCCACTTATCAAGGAATTTTTTTTTCCACAGCAATATAACTTTTTTATTTTTATTTTATTTTATATTTAAGTGGCTCTTACTTTTTCAAAATAATGCACCTTTCTCCTTATTTCATTAGTTCCACTCAAAAGCCAAATCAACCACCCCACACTTTAACTTTTACACAGTTCATTGCTCATGAGAGGTTAGAAGGTTCAAATAGATGGTTAATTCAAAACAAATGGGTAAGGCTTGTAATGTGGTTGCCAAAGAAACAATATTACAGGCTCAAAGGGGTTAACTACGATACATAACAATTAGGCGGGTAAAGTATATATATGGCTCAACAAAGAAATGCCTATATCACTTCAAGACTGAACAAAACTACTATTTCGCTTTGCAAACACACGGGGCAAGTTCTGGGCATCAAATGCAATGCACAGAATAACACACAAACCTCACACACACACGGCACATAACTCACTTAGGATTGGATTCATCAAGTCACTCTAGTCAAAGCAGTTAAGCAAAGTTAAGCTTATACAAGAGTAAAAAACTGAGCCTAAGCGTTACAACCAAAGTACTCACTATTCTCAAGGCATAACAAAGTCAAGAGATATTGCTTCATTTCAAAACACAACACAATGGCTCCTATTCCTAAAAAAAACTAACTACACCCGGTTCAAACAAAATCCTTGGAAAAGAACCGCGACACAAAGAAAAACCAATGGGTAATTACTACACTACCTACAAAGAAAATCTTTTTTTTTTCTTTAGACTTAAATCCCTCAAGAAAATTGTCTAATAGATCCATCGTCGGGAAAAGTCCAATCTTTTCTATTTTTGTAAAAAATAATTATTCAATTAAACTAACACAACTAAAATAGCATGGAAAGTCACCCAGACAATCTCCTCACCCCACACTTAAAATTGTGCATTGTCCCCAATGCATACCCATACATACAAGAGGGTAATAGAAACTCCCAGGTAGGCCAAAGGCCGAAGCAGTAGCATCTCATGGGGTACTCAGACTTCACCTAGGCCTGGTCCGTCGTGCGGTTACCTCACACTTAGTTCCAACCATCTAGTTTGCTATAGCATCCTTCCAATGGCTTTGCAGTCCATGCTCCTAAAAAATAAAAAATCGACACTACAAAAATAATACAATTAAAAAAAACAAAAAAACTAAAACAAAATAAAATAAAAGAAAGCAGTAAAGTTGGGTTTCCTCCCAACAAGCACTTGATTTAACGTCGCGGCACAACGTGAATCACTTTTTGCCTCCACCGAGAGCTTATGAATTGAACCCCTAATTTGGCTTCAAGTTTTCGGTTATGCTCCAGGGCTGGTGGAACAAACCTAATTAGCCCAAGCAACCATTGTACTATTTTACACTTCTTAGCCTTTAGATGAGGTATGTAGTCCTGTCTTTCTGGCAAGAAAAATTCCATAATGTAGGCATCTTGTTCCTCATTCCTTGACTCCTCAATCGACTCGAATGACTCTATTTCCATATCATCATCCAAGCCCAATGTGGAAAAATGTTTGGAGTGAGGACCAATGCGCTCAAACAAGTGAACTTCAGGACTTTCAACATCCTCAACACCAATGATACTAGAGTCAACAAAATTTGTATCCTCAAAGTCTTGGCTGACTCTAGTCTCACTTCTTCAACATCGACATCCTCAAAATCTAGTTTAATTGATTGTTGGTGTTCTACTCTGACCTCCTCCCTTAGCACCTCAGTTTTTGCATCTAATACAAGCTCATTTTGGCTACTATCCACAATAACAACTGGTTGAGCATTAAATGCTTCAACTAATTGACGCATTTGTTGTCGTCAGGTTGCGAATAACAACATCTTGCCTTTGTATGTGCAGTTGTTTCTTATTATTTTGTTCCACAAGGCACTTTAGCATATCCTTGATCTCTTTCAGGTCATCCTCCCTGGGTTCTTTGTTCCTATTAACTTCACAAGAAAAAGAAGAACCGTCATAGTAAGGGATTGGGGGAAGATAAGAAATATAAGCACAACCGTGAAAGTGACCATTTTGACCACCACATATATCACACGCATTCCGCACATAAGATTGAGTTGGTGCACATAACTCGCCCTCGGGAATATTTTGATAATTTTTCCATGGGTGGTTTCCTTCACAATATGTACGGAGATCAATAGTAGAATTATCTACACCTAAATTCTCATAATTCCAAGATGTCATATTTCTCAAATCAACAGTTAAAAAACAAAACAAAACAAAATAAAAGTTCAAACTTGAACCCTAGAAATATAGCTACAACTACACCGTTAGTTCCCCGGCAACGGCGCCAAAATTTGATCACGCCCAACTCTAGTCCTAAAAAGAATAAGCGGTCGCTGCAAATATAATCCGGTCTATAAGTCCGAAGTCGAATCCTACAGAGAACTAAAGTTTCGCTGTAACTATTCAATATCACTAAGAAGACAAGCTCGAATAAATTTCTAAGTTATAAAGATTAAGATTCTTATTTCTAACTAATTGACTAAGAAACTAAGGCAGTAAATTAACAACTAAAGATACTAAGGGTTGGAGATTAAATTTAGGAGGTCTAGAGTTGTGATTTTTCCAAATATTGGAATCCTTCCCGCTATGTTCCCTACAATTTCGCCTATGATTCTCTACTAATCGTGAGCACTTTAGGTGCCGTAATTCTCTCTCGAGCAATTACAACAATTAACTAGACATATTCTCTCGAACTACGCTAGTTGGCTTTATCTAACCGCTAATTATGACCACGTCAAGGCTTTGTTATTTCTAAACCTACCTTTAAACCCGTTGTATTGATTTCTCACACACGTTAGGAGTGACGTTATTCAAAAACCACCTAAATATGTATCCTTTCTCAAGAAACACATAATAAATAGGCACAATCAATCTATGGACATTCAATCAATAACAATAAACATGTAGTTGAACAAGTAGAGAAATGCAACGACTCAATTATATAAAAACACAACAAGAATTTATCCTACAAAAGGTTGCATCAAAACCCTGGATAAAAAATTACTATTCATAATAGTATGTAAAAATTCAATACTAAAAGTCATAACCAACAATGAAAAATAGGAATAGGAAGGAAAAACTCGTAGAAGAATTCTTCGCCTTGCTCCTATTGTTTCTCTGCCTCCTTAGGTCGAATTTGTGTCTCAAATCTGTCCAACCTCCTCAAAATACCAATTTTCCATGTATATATACCAAGTAGGGTCATACCCAAATAATTATACCTTCTCTTACGCGAAAAAGGACAATTTTTCAGGCCTGGACGCTCGCGGTCGCAGTCCGGGTGCGGTACTTTCCCGGTGCACTGCCTCAGTCCGCGTCCAGGTTCGCGGTCGCAAATTTGACCCCGTTTTTCATCCTGTTCCGTTTGAAATTTGGAAAAACGTAAAACATGAAATTGTATTCCTTTGAGTTAGCTTTCCAACCATATATTATATAGCCCAAATGAAGTTCGGAACAAAGAGTTATGTCTAATTTACTAGACAATGCGCAATATGCCTACTCGAGTCTTCGTTTGTTCTTAACTATTGACCCCTGAACATGACCCCAACTTAATTATTTGGGATTTTACTCAGACTTCAAAGCTACAAATCACTTGAATTCATTCCATAACATTTATATATCTCGGAATCACTCCTACAAGGCATAAAACACACAATTAGTGCAAAACACTAGCGATTAAAGCTCAAACTCAATTAAAGTGCAGTAAATTAGAGTGTAATAAACGACTAAAATATATAATTATAGCATATCATCAAGAGTCTAATAAGACTTGGATTTGAAAACAAAACACATATTTGGACTCGTGAGGCTATGGGTAGTCAAGACCTACCCTTGAACCCGGGTTTTGACCGGGCGGGCCCGAGGTTTAACTTTTGTTGACTTCTTAGAAATTGAATAAAAATCACAGCCTTATTAATCGAAATAGTTTTCTCTTGCATTGTGTGATGAGTTCAAGTCATCATGGGCTAGATTGAATCGAGCAGAGGCGAGTTGGTAGAGGAAAAGGCTAAGTTGAGTGTTGAGTTAGCCGAAATCGAGGTAAGTCTTTTTCCTAACTTTGTTGAGGGAATTTTTCCTCCTATTTTCCATTGTTTTCTACATTCGGGGGTGATACGTATATGAGGTGACGAGCATATATGTATGTGCCGGGATTAATCGTGCTCGGGGGTAGATGATGTTATAATTGTGCCTTGTAGAATCTCATAACTTTCTTGCTTCATGCCTCGCTTGATTTACAGATATTAAGAACGTAGTATAAAATGTTATAAATAAATACCTAGCCTAAGATAACTTGATCAAATTTGATAGAATTTTGGGAATACTTTGATGTGTCTAGTTTGGTCATCTCTATGCGTGATCACTACTACATTGCTACGGCCGATATTTGAGATGCTGGATTCTATACCTGTGTTACTAATAAATTGTGAGATCTATGGAAGTACTTGAATTATATGGCCCTTGAGGGTTCATTGAATCATTGTTGGCTTGTAAAGCAGTGATTGAGAACTTTGTTTGAAATATTCGTTGAACACTCTCCTCGATGTTATATATACACTTCTTGCCTTACCATTTTATTGATATTCATATGCTTGGTAAGGAAGAGTGTAAAGCATGAAGGGTGATGCCGTGCCATATTATTGAGATTGTAAAGCACGAAGGGTCATGTCGTGCCATGTTATTGAGAGTAAAAGCACGAAGGGTGATGGCGTGCCATATCATTTGAGAGTAAAAGCACGAAGGGTGATGCCGTGCCATTTCATTTATATCGTTATGCTTGTATGTTATCGTGAGGTGATGTCACGAAGGGTGTTCCCTTGCAGGCGAGGATGAGAGACATGCATTATGCTTGATATCAGTCTTCCGTGTATATGTTCTTGTCTTTACCTTGAATTGTTATTGTCATAATTATAGATCTGGTGTGATTTGTTGCAATTGTTCTGTCATTATCTCCATCTCAATTGTTGTTGTGATGTTCATACCTTCTACTTGCTTAACTTGCAAATACTATGCCTATTTCCTGCTTTTATAGTTATACTCATGTTGTATCTATTCTGTTGCACCTTAGTGTAAGCCTTCCACCGTGCTAGTCATTCATGTCCTTACAGTGAGCACGTGATTTTTACCTACCATATAATCCTACAAAAATCTCAATAAATTAGTTGGTTTTATGAATTTTCGTTGAAATTTAGTGCTATTTGTGAATTAATTCTGCATGAAGTAGCCATAATTCGTCTTTTAAATGTATAAATGGTTTAAAGTGATATAATTAGGTGCCTAGCCTTAATTGTTATTTAAATAAATATCATTATTTGATATAAAGTTGGGTAATGTTTAAATTTTAAATTTAATTATTTCTTTCAACAAAATTGTGAAAATTGCTTTTAAATGATTAAGGGTAAATTGAATGGTGTGAATCTAATTAATTAATGTATAATTGAATAGAAAAATTAGTTTAGAATTAATTGTTACATTTTATCTTAATTTAATTAATTAGCTTAGTTTAAGGTCTAGGAGTCTAAAAAGGGACCTGGGCTGGCCTGCCCAGGCCCACATTCAGATCTCTACACCCAGCCCAAAAGAAAACCGGCCCAGCGCCCCCCACAAACCAAACGACATAGTTTCGTACCCCTTCCCCCTTATATATGAAAGAAAAACCTAATCGCTATCATGGGAGGAGCGCCGTTCCCCCTGCTTCCTCCTGACCCCCCTCATTTTCAATACAGAGAAGAGTTCCCTTCACAAAAGAGGACCAGCGTCGCTCCCCCCTCTCCATGGATACACGTTAGAGACCAGACCCTACTTCTTCTTCTCCATTCACTCATGCCTATTTACACTCAAGAATTCAAAACAAAATGGGCTAGGAATTCGAAATTCAGATCCAAGATTCGGAGGACAAAAACACTAAAAGAGATAGAAACAGGAGTTCTGAAATTACTCAAGTGTTACCATTCGTTTCTTTTTTAATTTATTTCTCGAATTTCTGGAACATCATCTCGTGTAAAAGTACTGGGGATTTGCTTTGCTCGCTGCTATTCAAGGCTGGAATTTCGTGCTGTTGCGTCTGTGTTTGAGTTTGGAGTCATCTGCTGTAATTTCATTGGAGAAGCTTGCAAATAAAGGAAAGATTTTGTTACTAAAGGTGCAAATCTTCTATCTCAAATCTTTGTTTACGTATTTGTGGGTGTTTCGCTTAAATATTGATTTGAGTTCCTTTTGGGTATAAATTGTTGTGTGGAGTACCATGTCACATATCTGTTTTAATGTTTTCCTTGACGACATTCCTACTAGTTTAAGTTTTATTCTCTCTTCTTTGTTGTTGTATACATTGTTGGTTATATGCAATAGTGTGAATATCCTTGGTGTTTGATTAGTAAAGAATTTGGTCCAGAGAAACAAGTTCATGAGGTGTCGTTCTTTGAAATATTTAGTTCGTGGTTATCTTTCTTAAGAAATTGGTTTTTTTAGGCTAACATAAAAGAAATTGGTCGTTGAGATGCATGTGTATACTGCATAATGAAAGGGTCTGGAGTTTGGCTCTTGGCAACTGAATTAGCCATGTTTTAGGGATGAATGTAGAACACTATATCACATATTATTTCCTTCTGTTTGAATTTTGGTAGGCTTATTTGATAAACCTATTGGAACATCTTGGAGGGGATAGTTATAATATTTGCAGATATAATTAATTTAACATCTATTATCACTAAAATGAATGGTGACCTTTTCTTTATTATTGGAGTTTAAGAAATGAACCAAATGTTTTACTTATCCAGTAAACATATTGAAGAATAATCTAAAGATTAATCACAAATATTTCCATAATATATAACTTTACAATAATCTCAAAATTAGTTTAGGAGGGATAATGAATATCGTAGCTTGCTTTAGGCGCGATTAATTATAAATAATCACGGCTATGGGTATGGTTCCCGTGGCATGGTCGTGATACATAATCCCCATTTCGGGTGTGCATTTCATGTGACCCGATCATAACTTCAAACCATAATAAAATCACATGTTGTAATCGCGGGTGCATTTCATGTGACGCGGTTGCGATGTGTCTAAAAATGACAAGTGCACGCCACGTGACTTGTCCCAAAGATAAATTCATAAATATCCGAACTGGTTTATATACATATCCTGTAATCTAAAAATACTTCTTTTAGATAAAAATTATAAAAGTATTGCTTCAAATAAGCATTTTTAACCGTCACGACCATAAGTCATGACTATATAATCTACACTCGGGTGTGGCAACTCATGTCCCTGACTCTAACTCAAAACAATAATAAAATCCCACGTTGTAATCGCGGGTGCATTTCATGTGACGCGGTTTGTAACGTGTCCAAAAACAAACAAGTGCACTCCATCGTGACTTGTTTCAAGATAAATCCATAAGTATTAAAAGCGGTTTAAAATGAAAAAAGGCTAAAACACATAAATAACCAGATAATTTAGGTCAAATAATAATAGTTAAGCGACCGTGCTAGAACCACGGAACTCGGGAATGCCTAACACCTTCTCCCGGGTTAACAGAATTCCTTACTCGGATTTCTGGTCGCAGACAAATCAAAAACAGAGTCAAAATTTCCTCGGTTTGGGATTTTCAAAACAAAACGGTGTCTCGGAGCATCGTCAAAAATACGGGTGGCGACTCTGAAAAATAACAAATCCCAAATCCGAATAATGTCACTTTAATTGAAAAAACTCCCTCATTACGCCTTCATTAATCCGGGTAGTGAAAAAGGAGGTGTGACAACTCTGGCGACTCTGCTGGGGATCGAACCTAGAATCTCTGGTTCAGGGTTCAAGAATTCGAGCTTATATAACTGTTATATTTTAGCTTTCATTATCTGATTTTACATGTTAAACCTAATGTGCTAAATGCCGCTTTTTACCGATTTGATATTATCTGAACTGTAGATAAAATTGTGCCGAAACCCCCTTCTCTCTCAGTCTTCTGAATAATCTGGGAAGTGTGCACACATGACTTCTTTTCTGTTAGAGTCATCCAAATTTTAGAATGAGGTACAGACAAGTTGCAAAGCCGGTGAAGCTTCTGTATTCCCGGTACGCTGCCCCGACCTCGGCTCGAGCTGTTCGCCCGGGTAAGCCTGGTCTAGAACAAAACCCCAGGATTCAAATTTAGAATGACATAACCTCATGCCGGATCCCTAGTAAGTGCGTTGTTTGCATCACGTGCATTTGACTTAGGGGACTCAACACAGGGGTTGGGTCCATCTAGGATAGATGAACCCGAAATAAAGGACCATCCTGATGCATCTTATGTGCTACTTGACATCTGTTTGTTTCGGCATGCATGTTCACCGGCTTCTAGAATAGGAAAGAAAATAAATAAAAAGAATGAGAGGTGGGTATTCGAAATCTGAAACTCTGTCTAAAAAATATAATAAAAAAGTAAATAATGAATGTCCTCAAAATCCATGTTCTCCCGGTTCCGTCAAAACTAGCTGAACTACGCGGGTCTGATTCTCACTGGATGTGAGATATGTAGGCAAACCTCATCGGTTCTGGCCCCGAATATTAAAAAATTCAAAAAATATTTTTCTTTAATTCCTTCTATAGGAGTATTTTTAGGAAATTCCAAATAAAAGGTAAAAAATAAAAGTTTTAGAACCCAAAAATATTTTTTCATTAAAAAAAAAGAAGACCAAATTAAAATACCAAAAAAAATAAATAATAATTACATTTTCTACCCTTTTATTTTTCACAATTTTAAAAAAATCTCAATGTTGTCACTAATCCATCTCAACTGCCTGTTGAATTCTTGGAGCCTTCTCCTGAGTCGCAACTGGTTATTGGTTTTGATGGTTAGGATGTCGATCTTTGTCGCCATGTGACTCTTTGTGTTATGCAGATTGCCTTGCAAATTCCATAGCTTCAGTTATATTTGTTTCTAGATGTTGATTATCCTCTCTATTGGCAATTGGAATCTGCTGCTGCCCAGGATGTTTTGCTACTGGAAGTTCTATCAATGTTGAACAATTTGTATTCTGTTGCTGCCTAGAATCTTTCTCCCCATGTTCATGTACGCAGGCCAAGACATCAAAGGAGTTAAAACACTTAAACTCTATTGTTGCCTCCAGACTTTTATGATCTGAGAAGTACCTTCTTGCTAGGTGATCGATGCATTACAAACCAACTTTTAACAATTGATTGTTGACCATGTTGAGATCCTGCTTCTAACATATCAGTAGCCTCAATATCTCCAGCAGCATCTAAAGTAGTTGCTTGTACAACTGATTTAAACTTAGTCGCTATGTCAACAACCTACTGCTCCGCTTGGCTCTTACATCTGCACCAGGACTGAAAACCAAAATTTTCTCCCAACTAAAAGTTGTCAGAAAGATTGGAAGTCTTTTGGAGTTTGTATGTGCAAAGGAGCAAGAGGATATCAAGAATCAGCAGATCATCACGCTCAAATCCATGCGGAGGAGAGCATGATGAGACCAGTTTTTACTAATAGTTTCTTTTTTTTAGGTACAAATCAAGTCTCTTGCTTATATCTTTAATGACCTTTCTATTGGTGGTATCAGTGCTTTGCACTCAATCCAATGGGAGGAAGTTAAGGGTAGGCAAAAACATCAGCTCGAAGAGGACTTGGAGAAAATTGCAGCACAAGAACAGAAGCAATTCCCTTTTGAAGTACTTGTTTCTGCTTCCAAAGATTTCCACCCAGATAACAAGCTTGGTGAAGGTGGATTTGGGCATGTTTTCAAGGGGATATTGAAAGATAGGAGGGAAATAGCTGTGAAGAAGCTATCACATAGCTCAAGGCAGCAACACTCATGGACTATCAATGTGGAACAATGGTCATCGAGGTGGAGCACTGAACACTGGTCGACTATGCAGTAGCTAATATGGAATACAAGTTAAGCACACAAATGCAACAAACAACTGCAATTAATTAGGATGCAGTAGGTGATCTATCTGGTGGAAAGCTTCAGAGGCTTGCTATTGCTGTTTGTTGCAATACAAAATGCAAAGATATACATGTTTGATGAGCCCCGAGTTACTTTGATGTGAAGCAGAGGCTTAAATCTGCCCAAGTTATCAGATCCTTGCTTCGACCAAATATCTATGTCATCGTGGTGGAGCATGATCTTAGTGTGCTTGATTATTGGTCGGGTTTCATTTGCTGCTTGTATGGAAGCCTGTGCAAACAAGACTACTCTAAAGAAATTACATTATGTGATGTCTGGTATTGAACATATTTGTGGAGAAGCATCCATTATATCTTCCAGTTTTGTGGTTGAAGTTCAGAAGTCGTTGAGTGAGATTGATACCACTAGTTGTTCGATCTTGGATAATCGATATCTCCTTCTGAAGTCACTTGATCATTTCACTCCAAGAAAGGTAGTTTCTTTGGGAAATCTCAAATGTATGGAAGCTGAACTGCATTTTCAAGGCAATGACTTTCAAAATCCTTTTCCTTTTATCTATGGGCTGCCTGTTGGTGTATCCTTAGACATTATGCTCCATAACATCTTGAGCGAGAATAGGCTGTGGATAAAAATGAGTCTCGAAGAGAAATCAACTCAATTAGTTTTCCTGGATTTTCATGAGATTGAAGGGCACAATGAAGTAAGGAAATTCACGTTTGTTGCACCCTTTTATCAAACCCCCAGGGCAAACTGTTTCTCATTGAAGATCTGTATCGTTTTAGAATGCACGTCTGATGATGATCGGTTGTTCAGGAGTTGTGGAGGTGCTAATGTCACGACCCCAAATCCTAACAGGTCGTGATGGCGCCTATCGTGGAACTAGGCTAGCCAACCATCACATTACTACGCAATTGTTCTCATTTAACAGTTCATAATGCAAAAATAAACAGCAATTCAATAAAGAATAATTTATATAAGTCTAGCGTCCCAATAATAATCTAACAACTCTAAACAACCTCCCAGAACTGGAGTCAATAGTCATGAGCATCTAAGAATAAATAAATCTAACTCTACTAAAACTATAATATCCTCCTCTGAATCAAGTGTTAAAATATAATAAGGAAGGGAAGTGGAGAAGCTGTGGACGCTGAACAGCTACCTCGAAATCCCGTAACAGCTGCTAACGAACTGAGACAGCTACTGCTCCAGATCGTCACCTGAATCTGTGCACATAGGCACATGGAGTCTTTATGAGTACTCCAACTCAGTAGTAATAAAAATAAATCACAGTCTGAGTAATATAAAACACACAGTACAGATACACAATTCCACAAAACCAGTAAAACCCAAGTCACCATGTAGTATTCATCAAATAATAAGTTCGAAATCAGTTTCTAGAAAACCTTTGAAACAAGTGCAATATCAATATATCTCAGTAAAAACCAGTTTGAAAACAAAGTAAATCATAGTTTGAAAACTCAGTAAAATCTTCATAAAACTGCCCCTCAGGCCATAATCATTTCTCGTAACAATATCTTTCAGTATCAGCCCATCAGGCAACCTCACAATCACTCTGCCCATCAGGAAACCTCACAATCACTCTGCCCATCAGGCATCCTCACCATCACTCATCATAAGCCTCGCGTGCATCACTCAATCGGTACCGGCGCTCACTGGGGGTGTGTTACAGACTCCGGAGGGGCTCCTACAGCCCAAGCGCTATAATAAGCCACAACATGGCATAAATCACATACAATATAGGCCCGCAGCCTCACTCATATCATATCATCCTCACAATATAGGCCAGCAGCCTGACTCAGTCAGACACTCTCAATTTTCCCTTCAGGCCATGAATATGCCGGGTTCTCGACCCAAAAACAGTGTTTTATTTTCAAGAAATAGTATCAAAATACTCTGAGTGTCAAAAAATTTTCACAGAAAAGACTGAGTAAAAATCATAACATATTAGTGAGGATAATAGTAAAACATCCCCCAAGGGGTAAACAAATCGGCACTAGGCCCCAAACATGGCTTACAGCCCAAAACATATCAAGTATATATAGTACTAATGGAAATAAGCTTTAAAAAGCCGTTTCGCAACTCAATAGTCGCCTAAGTAAGGAATATATCTCCAAAGTTTCCACCTTTTTATTTCAAAACCCGTGAAAGGGTGCATAGTCCGGGGTTTCATACCCTCAGGACAGGATTTAAAGACATTACTTACCTCAAAGCTAGCCCGAAATTATTCCACAACCCGCTTGCCTCTCGAATCAACCTCCGAAGTCTCCAAATCTACCAAGTTCAGATTTTTATCATCAACATATGCTTAAGGAATAAATTCCAATTGAAAAATATCAAATTTAGCTCAAAAATCCGAATTCGGCCAAAACCCGACCCCCGGGCCCGCATCCCAAAACTCAGAAATTCTTATACAAAAGTGTGCTTCGTCCTCTCACGAGTCCGTACATATAAAGAACACCAAAATCGGAGTTCGTTTGACCCCTCAAATCGACCCCTAAAGGTCTCATAATCTCAAGCCCTAAAACCCAATTTTTCTACTGATTTTCCATGAGTTTACACTGGTTTTATGTTCTATAATCACCCATAATCGAGTTTTAATGACTAGAACACTTACCTCAATGAAGAACAAGGATTTCCCTCTTCAAAATCGTCCCCAAGAGCTCTTTTCCGTACAAAAATGGTGAAAAAACAAGGTTTAAGTCGCGGAGGGTTTATTTTATATTTTCTGAACAGGTATTTCCCTACCTGCGACTTACTTACTCGCACCTGCGGCTTCGCAGGTGCGATGCTCCTTCCGCACCTGCGATCTCCCCTGAAGTCTTCCAATTTCGCACCTGCGACCTCGCATGTGCGACAAATTCCTCGCACCTGCGGACCCCTCCCCACTCAGCCAAATCTCGCACCTGCGGAGCCCAGTCCGCTCCTGCGGAACCGCACCTGCGAAAAACACCAGCAACAGCAATGTGCAGATTCACTAAAATCACTCCAAACTTCCCGTTAACCACCCGAAACCATCCCGAGCCCCTCGGGACCCCAACCAAACTTTCCAACACGTCCCATGACATCATTAAAACTTAGTTGCACTCTCAAAAAACCAAAACTAACGTCAAAACATCAAATTTTCATCGGATTCAAGCCTAAGAACTTTGATATTCCTAAAATCCACCAATGATGCCGAAACTATCCAAATCAACTCCGATTGACCTGAAATTTTGCAGACAAGTCCAAAATAACATTACGAACCTGCTCCAACTGTCGGAATTCCATTCCGACCCCGATAGCCTATTTTTCCCTGTCGACCGGAAATCACCAAAAAACTAACTTCCGCCAATTCAAGCCTAATGGTACACCGGACATCATAAAATTATTATGAATACACTCCTAAGTCCCAAATCACCTAACGAAGCTATTCGAGTTATAAAATTCACATTCTGGAGTCGTTTACCCATAAGTCAACTCTTAGTTGACTTTTCTCATTTTAAGGCTATTTTTAAAGGCTAATTGACTGAACTCTCACTGCAACCATTCGATTTAAAGCCTATCAACTCTAATACATCAAATACAGTATAACCAATCTATAACAAGTCAATAACAACAATTATAATGCAGGTTTCACGTAACGACGGACCGGGTCATTACAACTAATCACAAAGTTGCTCATCTCTGTGAAGAAAAAGAAGTCTATTTCCCCGTCGCTGTTAGGTAGTTGTTTTGATTTGATCAAGTCTGGATAGGAGACTACTCTAGTTTTCTGAATTATGCTGCTCACTGACAAATTCGGGAAAAATCAGTTGCTGGATTTACACAATGTTGTCCTTATCAATTTGTAATGACTGTGCATTACCCCACAGAATAAGAGGTGTAAATAGTGACTTGGAAGTTAGAAGCAAAGAACTAATATGTGTTCACAGAGATTTCCAAGCATGGTCTTCGCCTTGAGGACACAGGGTATCCATATGCCGAATGGACAGCCTTAGTGTCTCCTGTCTTTTATTCCGGACCATCCTATGCTTAATTTTATGCTTGTCACTGCAATTTATGTTTTGATATCATATAGGCTTTTTGAACTAACCAACGCACTCAAGACAGTTTTCGTACCAACGAGAGACAATCAGAAACTGCTTCACAACTTCATTGCTGGAGTTGTGATTTTTGTGTGCATATATTGCCTTTCCTTTATTCTTCCTCAGGTCCCTTATTGATGTCTTCATTCTGAGACAAGTTGTATGGCCGACAGGATTATTAGCATGCGCCAACAACTCTTTGATGCCTTGCAAGCTCGAGGCGCAGTAGGTGATTTGAGTCATGCCATCAAGCAAATTGGAATGTTTACTTTCACAGGATTGAATGCTGAGCAAGTTTCATTCATGACCAGAGAGCATCACATTTACATGAAATCTGATGGGAGAATTAGCATGACAGGCCTTAGTTCTCGCACAATTCTTCATCTTGCCGATGCCATACATGCTGCTGTTATCAAAGCGGCCTAAATGAGTTCAGTTGCATTCAAGAGCAGTCTTATTGAGAAACTAAGTTTTTTTTCCTTGATCGCTTCCTTGTCCTTTGATGTTAAACAAAAACTTGTATAACTATATTGTAGTATTTGGATAGCATATTTTGAAATCCCATTATAAAGGGATTTGATGAATGCAAATCACCTTCTGTCATAAATAAATAAATTCAAGAAGCATTTGGCAGCGATTTTTCCCAAAAAAAAAAAGAAAAAAAAACCAAGAATATTTTCCTTCTTTTGAAATCATTCACTCAAAAACAAACAAAAAAAGTAATATAATCAATCAAAATCCAAGAAAATATTTTTTCCTCTTTAGGAGTATTTTTCCTAAAAGTTTTAAAAAATAAAATAAAATAAGAAGACAAAACTAAAAAAAAAAAAGAATTTCTTTTCTTCTTTAGAAATCTTCTTTCGGAAATGTCGTAAAGGCCAAAGATATTTTTGTTTTTTTCCATAAATTTGCTTTCGGAAAAAGAAAACTCGAAATAATTGAAATATTTTCTTTGTAGAAGTCTTCAAAAAATGAAAGGAAACAAAGTCCAAAAAAGCAAAAACAAACATTTTTTAAAACCTTTTAAAAGTCTCTTTCTCAACAAAAAATGCAACAAAAAAGAAAGAATCCAAGAACACATTCTCTTTATTATTTGACAGTTTTCTTCCAAAATGTCAAATAAATATATCAGAAAACGAAATCCAAAAAAAATTATTCTTTTTTCCTTTAGATAATCTTTCTTTAATGTCCCTCTTTTGAAAATTTAGAGGGCAACATTCAAAATCCAAAAATATTTTTCTTTTATCTTAAATAAATAAATAAAAGAGACTAAACGAATGGAAATTCCACAAAATATATTCTTGTTACTTATGAAATTTTCAAAGTTTAAAACAAAAGAAAAAGAATTATTAGAAGTCTTTCATTAAAAAAAAAATCAACAAAATAATAATAATAAAAATATTTACACCATTTTTAGGAGTCTTTCGCCCAGAAATAAAAACAAATCAAATCAAAAAAATCAAAAACCTAAAAAATATTTTATTTCTGCTCTAGAAGTCTTTATTTCAAAAAAAAAAATTCAACAAAAAAGAAGACAAATCAAAATCCAAAATACAGGTTTCCTTTATCTTGAAATATTTTCCAAAAAAATAAAATAAAATTAAATTCAAAATTCAAAAAGAAAAATCAAAAGTCCAACAAAATATTTTCTTGCCTTTTTAGAAGCCTTTCTTTCAAACATTTCAATCAAAACATAAAAAAAAAAGGGAGCCAAAAAATATTTTCTTTCTTCTTTTAAAGCCTTTCTTTAAAAAAAACATTTCAAAAAATAAAATAAACGAAATTCAAAAAAAAGGTTAGCTTTATTTACTCCATTCTCAATCTTCCCGAACTACGCAAGATTTGATTCATGCGGCATCATGATACGTAGGCAATCCACGTAGGATTCGATCAGCCATAAGTAAATTGAGTGAAAAATAAATAAATACGAAAAAAGAAAAAAAAATTGAGAAAAGAGTGAAAAGAAAGTGGAAAATAGAGTGAAAAAGAAAAAAGAGTGACAAAATAACTGAGAAAAATAAAGAGCGAAAATAAAAGAGAAAGGAAAAGAAATTGAGATATGAAAAATTCAAAAAGAGGGAGGGATAGAATTTGAAAGGGACATTTAAAGGCCAGGATGAAACATGCAACCGTTCAAACACATGGTAGAAGCGTTTAACTGTTAGGTGCATTGCATCCCAACATGCGATTTCCTGTATGTTAAATGTTTCAAAACTAACAAGGTTGTTCGGTGTGCAAATTAGCTAGGTTTTGGTGGTTGGTTTTGTTGGTAGTCCGTTTTCCCACCCTTCACAAGATCCGAAGGTAGAGATGGCCTCCATCGGTAATTTTCCAATCATCGGTCCTGAGGATAGCCCGTCAACGGTTATTCTGCAGCCAGAATCAGCAACTGCTGAAGAAAATAGAATTTTGCCTCGCGCATGTTGGAAATGTGGGACGTCTGGTCTAACGGCAGGGACCCACCAAGTGTAATCCCTGGTTTTCCTGAGTTGATCCCCAGTTCATATGAGCTTTCCAACATCCTTGCGCCCAACCCACTTATCCTATGTGGGCACCCTCTAATGCCGCCTAATGGCCCCGGAATGCCTTCTGTGGATCACCCCCAGGCGCCGGATTCAAGGGCACCGCCAGCAACGTTCGTTGTACCACCAATCTCCACTACGACACATCCAACAGTGCCCAGGCCAAAATCATACCCTCAGCACTCGCGATATGAGTCTCCCATGGTTCAGCAAAGAACAATGAGAAACCCCGAGCAGGAAGAAATGGCACGGAGAAGGAGAAGCATAGAGCAAAGCTTAAAAAACATTCAGGGTTTGAGTGGTCAGAAGAGTCTCTCCTACTCCGATTTATGCATGTTTCCACATGTTCACCTGCCGGTTGGTTTCAAGATGCCAAAGTNGGTTGGTCTCAAGATGCCAAAGTTTGGAAAATATGACGGGCACGGAGACCCGATAGCTCACTTAAAACGATATTGTAACCAGCTGAGGGATGCTGGTGGAAAAGATGAGTTACTAATGGCCTATTTCGGAGAAAGCCTCACCGGAATCGCTGGTGAATGGTATATGAGTCAAGAAATTACTCGTTGGCATGTGTGGGACGATATGGCCCGAGACTTTGTCCGCCAGTTCCAATATAATGTGGACATTGCTCCCGACAGGAATTCTTTGTCCAATTTGAAAAAGAAAACCGTGGAAAGCTTTCGTGAATATGCTGTCAAATGGCGTGAGCAAGCTGCCAGGGTAAAGCCTCCAATGGACGAAGCAGAAATGGTTACGGTCTTCCTACAGGCCCAAGAGGCAGACTACTTCCAGAACATGATGTCTGCTATGGGTAGACCATTTGCTGAAGCTATCAAAATTGGGGAGATGGTCGAAAGTGGTTTAGAAACGGGCCGAATTTGGAGTCAAGCTACTTTTAAGGCTACATCAGAAGCCGTTCAGAATGGGTCAGGGGGTTTGTTGAACAGAAACTAGATAGAAGAGGGAGCCATGATGACTTCGAGCTCGAAGGGGCCTACAGGGAATTCAACCAATCATATATGCTTCCTAAAGTCCCTCAACACTATTATCCCTATCAAGATGATGCAACATATGTCGTGGCACCGCCTCCCTATGCGGTGATGAACATGCAATCTTACACGGGGCCACAAAATTATACCCAAAACTGAGCTCCACTTCCCAGAAATGCCCATCCTTACCAAGATCCATATAATCCCCAATAAAATGTTTCCCAATACAATCCGCGCCCAAGAGAGCCTTTCCAAAAGAATAAATTCACCCCTATTGGTGAATCATACTCTAGCTTGTTCCAAAAGTTGGCCAGGACAGGTATGCTACAACCAGTGGCCCCGAACCGGCCGAACCCCGAGTCCCCCTCGCATCGGGCTGATGCTAGATGTGAACACCACTCTGGAGCACTGGGACATAACACTGAAAATTATTGGACTTTAAAAAGAGCAGTGGAAGACCTCATCGAGGTCCAGGCAATAGTGCTTGGGGATGAAGAAGACCCAAATATGATGAATAACCCCCTGTATGCTCACACTGGGCCAGTAGTCGGAATGATTTGTAAAGATGAGGAATTTGATCCGGCACTGAAGGCCATTGCAGCCATTGCCGAGACAAAAGAAAAACCAGAAAACGGTTGCCAAGCCTGAAAGTTCCCCCATCAGATGGGAGTCTCGGTAGCCAGTCTTGCTATCCTTTCTGCGTCCGGATTATCTCAGGGTGTGATCCGCATGTTTTAATTTATTGTATTACTTTCCAATGTAAACCCTTCTATCTTTATATTTTAAAAAAGAATCAATCAAAAAATCAAAAATTAAAAATCAAATGGATTTAATATTTCATTTTCCAAGAATGTCTCTTTTCTTAATCTTGTCTTTTTTCTTATGCTACTTTCAGTTCTGTTTAAATGCAGATTTCAATAACATGACATGCCTGCGGACTTCATGCCCAGATCTTAAAACGCTGTCAGACTCCAAAATAATGAATCAAGAGTCAGAATGCAAATGAAGTAAGATCAACGAAATAAAACAATCAGGATAACCAAAGGAAAATTGGTTCAGATTAGAAAGGTCCATACATTACTACAAGAGTACTGCCAAAAGAGTGCGTTTGTGCTTGGGGTACATCGAAGAAATTGTCCCCAAAACAACTCTGAACGCAGGTGCAGTCAAAAGATCTTAAAACGCCGTCAGGGTTCGAAATAATAAATCAAGGATCGGAAATGCAAATGAAGTTTGGTCAAGGAAATAAAACAATGAGTCGGAATAGCAAAAGGAAAATTGGTTCAGATTGGAAAGGTCTATGCATTGCAACAAGAGTACTGCCAAAAGAGTGCGTTGTACTTGGGGCTCGAACAAAATGTCCAGAAACAACTGTCAACGCAGGTGCAGTCAAAAGGTACTATGTTTGATCCTCCAAATAGTATTAAATGTTCTCCGATTGAGATGACGAAGACTTTTATTCTATCTACCCAAACACTATTACCCTTTTTGCCAACCCTTTGAGCCGGTTACCTTCCTTTGATTACCATCTTTGGAACGTGAAAGTGTTGTTGAAAAAAAAAGAAAATGAAATGAAAAGAAAAAGAGAACAAGGAAAGCAAAAGAAAAAGAAAACAAAACAAAACAGAGGAAAAACAAAACAAAAATCAAAACAAAAACCAAAACAAAAACAAAATGTTTCCCTGAACTACGTCTGACTTGATTCCGAAAGGATACGTAGGCAGCCTCTCCCTGGGGTTCAGTCACACAGAAATAAAAATCCAAATTTCCCCAAAACTGAAACTAGGGGCAGAAGTTATGATATGTTCGGCGATGTGTCGCCTGAAAGGTTCCAAAGTTGTAATTCAGTCCAAATTCTTTTTACCCAAAATTCTGTTCAAGTCATTCCGATCAATCGGCAAAGATGTCCAAAATTGGAGAATACAATTGTTTTGATCTAATACAAGCAAATGAGAGAAATTGAAATGAGAGAGTCTTATCGGTGAAAACCCACACGGGCACCGTGAGGCGCAATAAGAAGAGAAATGAAAATGAGAAAGTCTCATCGGTGAAAACCCACACGGGCACCGGAGGCAACGGTAAGAAGAGAAATGAGAGAGGTTAGTCGGTGAAAACCCGCAAAGGGCACCACTGATCGAAAAGATGATAATTGGTCACTAACATGGAAACGTTTCCGGGGCAAGGTTTCTCAATCTCGAGGTAATAGTTGTGATGAATTTCTGAGAGTCGGACGGTTTACACGGATCATGCATCCAGTCCAAAAGGCATGTCATGTTCATTGAAGTCCGCATGCACTCCAGATAAGTCCTTTCCTTTCCCCGAAAGGGACAACTCTTGTTTAAATTCATTGTCCATTCTGTCATTTATTTTTCTTTTGAATCCCTTTCGGTCTAACTCTGTTCCTAAACTAAGGCAAAGAAAGGATGGCGAGACTGATTTACAGGGCTCTCATTTGACACGGGCTAATATGCAAAAGGCACCCAGCCTCGTCGGGGGCATCGAGTCGATCTCGACTAGCCATAGCGGCCGATGCTTCAAACTCAAAAACCCTTGGAAGGAGAAAATCAAATTGAAGTGCCTATAAAGACGAATGAAGTGAAAGGTTGAGTCCCACATGGCTAACCCTCTCGGAAAAATTTGAAAACCCGAAATATTCCAAATGCCCTAAAGTTAAAGTTGGAAGAAAAGTCAGAAATGAAAAGCCAATAAAGGCAAAATAAAGTTGGAAAGGTTAAGTCCCGCGACTAACCGTTGCAGCAGAATTTGAGGGACCAAAACTCCCCCCGATACTCTGGAAACCCAAAAGGAAAGCCAGTGAAAGGCCTACAAAGGCAAAACAAAATGTTGGGTCCTACGTGACCGATCTCCATGGTAAACCCTGGAAAGCAAAGGTCCCCGGGATTAGAGATGAAACCCAATCCCCAACCAGCAAACAAGCAAACGGTTGAGATCTTCGTCAAAGGGGCTGAGATCAAGCAGCTTGAAACAATCAAGGCCGCAAAACCAACCAACGTTCAAACTAACAAACTGTTCTTTGTTTGAAAATGTGAAAACAGGTGCAACTCAAAAGCAACCGTGCAAAAGCAGGTGCAACCAAAAGAAAAGGCGCAAGAGCTAGAAGCAGCTCTGCAGCAACAACTCCAAAAAGGAAGTTTTCTCCAAAATCCTTCTCCGCATTTATTCAAAAAATAAATAAATTGAAAATAGCTCAAACCTGAAGTGGTATAGGGTCTCCAAACCCTAGCTACACTTTTTAACATTAAGGGTAGACATTCCCTAATTGATGTTTTCTTTTCCAATTAAGGGTATACATTCCCTAATTGATTTTCTTTTCCCGATATGGGGGCACACGCTCCCTAGTCGATGCCAATGAAGGGTATACATTCCCTAATTGATGTTTTCTTTTCGAATTAAGGGGATACATTCCCTAATTGATGTTTTCTTTTCGAATTAAGGGGATACATTCCCTAATTGATGTTTTCTTTTCGAATTAAGGGGATACATTCCCTAATTGATGTTTTCTTTTCGAATTAAGGGGATACATTCCCTAATTGATGTTTTCTTTTCGAATTAAGGGGATACATTCCCTAATTGATGTTTTCTTTTCGAATTAAGGGGATACATTCCCTAATTGATGTTTTCTTTTCGAATTAAGGGGATACATTCCCTAATTGATGTTTTCTTTTCGAATTAAGGGGATACATTCCCTAA
Organism: Nicotiana undulata; assembly: GCA_005239495.1. Taxonomy (NCBI): domain Eukaryota; kingdom Viridiplantae; phylum Streptophyta; class Magnoliopsida; order Solanales; family Solanaceae; genus Nicotiana; species Nicotiana undulata. The sequence goes on along the minus strand of ML257089.1, from coordinate 5,439 downwards.
TTGATGTTTTCTTTTCGAATTAAGGGGATACATTCCCTAATTGATGTTTTCTTTTCGAATTAAGGGGATACATTCCCTAATTGATGATTTCTTTTCCAATTATGGGTATACATTCCCTAATTGATGTTTTCTTTTCCTATTAAGGGTATACATTCCCTATTGATGATTTCTTTTCCAATTAAGGGTATACATTCCCTAATTGATGATTTCTTTTCCAATTAAGGGTATGCATTCCCTAATCGATGCTTTCTTTTCCAATTAAGGGTATACATTCCCTGATTGATGATTTGCTTTTCCAATTAAGGGTATACATTCCTTAATTGATGCTTTCTTTCCCAATTAAGGGTATACATTCCCTAATTGTTTCTTTCTTTTCCAATTAAGGGTATACATTCCCTAATTGTCGCTTTCTTTTCCAATTAAGGGTATACATTCCCTAATTGATATCNNTTAAGGGTATACATTCCCTAATTGATGTTTTCTTATCCAATTAAGGGTATACATTCCCTAATTGTTGATTTCTTTTCCAATTAAGGATATACATTCCCTAATTGCCGTTTTCTTTTCCAATTAAGGGTATACATTCCCTAATTGATTTCCTTTTCCTGACATAGGGTACACGTGCTCCCTAGTTGATGCCAATTAAGGTTATACATTCCCTAATTGATGATTTCCTTTCCAATTAAGGGTATACATTCCCTAATTTATGTTTTCTTATCCAATTAAGGGTATACATTCCCTAATTGATGTTTTCCTTTCCAATTAAGGGTATACATTCCCTAATTGTCGCTTTCTTTTCCAATTAAGGGTATACATTCCCTAATTGATTTCTTTTTCCCGACATAGGGTGCACGTGCTCCCTAGACGATGCCAATTAAGGGTATACATGCCCTAATTGATGATTTCCTTTCCAATTAAGGGTATACATTCCCTAATTGATATTTTCTTATCCAATTAAGGGTATACATGCCCTAATTGATGATTTCCTTTCCAATTAAGGGTATACATTCCCTAATTGCTGCTTTCTTTTTCAATTAATGGTATACATTCCCTAATTGATGTTTTCTCTCCTGACATGAGGGGCACGCGCACCCTAGTCGATGCCAATTAAGGGTATACATTCCCTAATTGATGTTGTTATTTTCCAATTAAGGGTATGCATTCCCTAATTGATGTTTTTCTTTTCCAATTAAGGGTATACATTCCCTAATTGATTTCTTTTCCAGCATAGGGTATACAATCCCTAGTTGATTTTATTTTTCCATCCCTAGTGGATCTTGCTTTGAGATATAGGGTATCCACTCCCTAGTCTGCAATAACTCTGGATGCACTGCTCCCGGCTTTTCACCGATTTCAATAACAAAATAGTGTAGATTTCCTTACAATAACTCACGAAATTCTCCTAGTGAAAACTGGGGCAGAAAATTTCGTTCGTTTGTTTTGATTTTTGTGCATATTACACTTTTAGGACATTGGAACTCGAGACGACCGAAAGAAGAAGTTTCGATCCAAAACAATAAAATAAAAAAGGGAAAGAGAAGATTGAACCCAAAGTGCAGAAATGGGAAAGAGATGGACTATTCGGGACGAGATTGAAGTCATCCGTTCGGTATATCCTGCCTTGATCCAAGAAACGACAAGACGACCTGCGACTAACAAGCATCAAGATCCAGGTCAGAGTCAACAGAAGACCGAGACTCAAGACCGACTCTTAGATAGGAATATTGTAACTAGCAGCTGATTAGGTTTAGTTAGTCTTTCATTTTGTACTTGGGTGTAATAAAGAGATCAGCAACAGTAACAGCAGCAACCGCAGTGAAACCACAGTTACTCGGTAGTCCCAGCTACCAAAACTTTCAGAACTACACTGACCTGATTCCTTTATAGCCAAGGATATGTAGGAAACCTTTGAAGCAGGGTTCGGTCAAACTTTTCAAAAACGCTTCACAATGGAGCATATGAATGGGTAAAGTCGCTTATGACTGCTCAATTTGTCTTTGCCCGAAAACTCTTCGCGTTTCCGAGCAAAGAGGGGCAGCTGTGAGCACGTGATTTTTACCTACCATATAATCCTACAAAAATCTCAATAAATTAGTTGGTTTTATGAATTTTCGTTGAAATTTAGTGCTATTTGTGAATTAATTCTGCATGAAGTAGCCATAATTTGCCTTTTAAATGTATAAATGGTTTAAAGAGGCATAATTAGGTGCCTAGCCTTAATTTTTATTTAAATAAATATCATTATTTGATATAAAGTCGGGTAATCTTTAAATTTTTAATTTAATTATTTCTTTCAACAAAATTGTGAAAATTACTTTTAAATGATTAAGGGTAAATTGAATGGTGTGAATCTAATTAATTAATGTATAATTGAATAGAAAAATTAGTTTAGAATTAATTGTTACATTTTATCTTAATTTAATTAATTAGCTTAGTTTAAGGTCTAGGGGTCTAAAAAGGGACGTGGGCTGGCCTGCCCAGGCCCAAATTCGATCTCTACACCCAGCCCAAAAGAAAACCGGCCCAGCACCCCCCACAAACCAAACGACATAGTTTCGTACCCCTTCCCCCTTATATCTAAAAGAAAAACCTAATCGCTATCATGGGAGGAGCGCCGTTGCCCCTGCTTCCTCCTGACCCCCTCATTTTCAATACAGAGAAGAGTTCCCTTCACAAAAGAGGACCAGCGTCGCCCCCCCTCTCCATGGATACACGTTAGAGACCAGACCCTACTTCTTCTTCTCCATTCACTCATGCCTATTTACACTCAAGAATTCAAAACAAAATGGGCTAGGAATTCGAAATCCAGATCCCAGATTCGGAGGACAAAAACACTAAAAGAGATAGAAGCAGGAGTTCTGAAATTACTCAAGTGTTACCATTCGTTTCTTTTTTAATTTATTTCTCGGATTTTTGGAACATCATATCGTGTAAAAGTACTGGGAATTTGCTTTGCTCGCTGCTGTTCAAGGCTGGAATTCCGTGCTGTTGCGTCTGTGTTTGAGTTTGGAGTCCATTCGGTTCAATTTTATCTGCTGTAATTTCATTGGAGAAGCTTGCAAATAATGGAAAGATTTTTTTACTAAAGGTGCAAATCTTCTATCTCAAATCTTTGTTTACGTATTTGTGGGGGTTTCTCTTAAATATTGGTTTGAGTTCCTTTTGGGTATAAATTGTTGTGTGGAGTACCATGTCACATATCTGTTTTAATATTTTTCTTGACGACATTCCTACTAGTTTAAGTTTTATTCTCTCTTCTTTGTTGTTTTACACATTGTTGGTTATATGCAATAGCGTGAATATCCTTGGTGTTTGATTAGTAAAGAATTTGGTCCAGAGAAACAAGTCCATGAGGTGTCGTTCTTTGAAATATTTAGTTCGTGGTTATCTTTCTTAAGAAATTGGTTTTTTTAGGCTAACAGAAAAGAAATTGGTCGTTGAGATGCGTGTGTATACTGCATAATGAAAGGGTTTGGAGTTTGGCTCTTGGCAACTGAAATAGCCATGCTTTAGGGATGAATGTAGAACACTATATCACATATTATTTCCTTCTGTTTGAATTTTGGTAGGCTTATTTGATAAACCTGTTGGAACATCTTGCAGGGGATAGTTATAATACTTTTAGATATAATCAATTTAACATCTATTGTCACTAAAATTAACGGTGACCTTTTCTTTATAATTGGAGTTTAAGAAATGAACCAAATATTTTACTTATCCAGTAGACATATTGAAGAATAATCTAAAGGATTAATCACAAATAATTTCATAATATATAACTTTACAATAATCTCAAAATTAGTTTAGGAGGGATAATGAATATCGTAGCTTTGCTTTAGGCGCGATTAATTATAAATCATAACGGCTATGGGTATGGTTCCCGTGGCATGGTCGTGATACATAATCCCCATTTCGGGTGTGCATTTCATGTGACCCGATCATAACTTCAAACCATAATAAAATCACATGCTGCAATCGCGGGTGCATTTCATGTGACGCGATTGCGATGTGTCTAAAAACGACAAGTTCACGCCACGTGACTTGTCCCAAAGATAAATCCATAAATATCCGAACTGGTTTATATACATATCCTGTAAGCTAAAAATACTTCTTTTAGATAAAATTATAAAACTTAGAGTATTGCTTCAAATAAGCATTTTTAACCGTCACGACCATAAGTCATGACTATATAATCTACACTCGTGTGTGGCAACTCATGTCCCCGACTCTAACTCAAAATAATAATAAAATTCCACGTTGTAATCGCGGGTGCATTTCATGTGACGCGGTTTGTAACGTGTCCAAAAACAAACAAGTGCACGCCATCGTGACTTGTTTCAAGATAAATCCATAAGTATTAAAAGCGGTTTAAAATGAAAAAGGCTAAATGCACAATAGGCTAAAACACGTAAATAATCAGATAATTTAGGCCAAATAATAATAGTTAAGCGACCTTGCTAGAACCACGGAACTCGGGAATGCCTAACACCTTCTCCCGGGTTAACAGAATTCCTTACTCGGATTTCTGGTCGCAGACAAATTAAAACAGAGTCAAAATTTCCTCGGGTTGGGATTTTAAAACAAAACGGTGTCCCGGAGCATAGTCAAAAATCCGGGTGGCGACTCTAAATAATAACAAATCTCAAATCTGAATAATATCACTTTAATTGGAAAAACTCCCTCATTACACCTTCATTAATCCGGGGTAGTGAAAAAGGAGGTGTGACACTTACTTGCTAACTTGTAAAGATCATGTGTTTCCTTCTTGTTAGCTATATTTGTACTTAGGCCTCCATCATGCTAGTTAATTGAAATCCTTTTTCCTAATTTTGTTCATTACCTCTGTGCTCTCTTCTTAGTCTGTTATTGATGTTCTTAGGTACATTCTCATTTATTATTACTGCGTGCGTGCTTCCTTTCTTGTCATTCTGTTATCGGCATTTCTATCATTTGGTTGATATTGTTGTAACGACCCGACCGGTCGTTTTGAGAATTTAAGCTCCGTTCGGTGGCGTAAGGTCATGAACAACTTCACATTTGTGTATATCGACCTGCGTGCGTGGATAGATTCAGTTATCGAATAATCCGGAGTCGAATTGGAAGAAAAATTTCAGTTCATTACAGTTGATTTCATACTACAAATTTGGACAATCATAATTCATCTAGAAACTCAAAAAAAAATAAAATAATTTTAAAACATTTAAATTTTCAACTTAATTTCGGCAGTATTCAAATCCCTCTCAACTTAATTATCCTCTCTAATACCCTATTCTCACTTTCCAAATTCTCATTTTTGTAAAATGAAAATGGAAACCATAGAGATTAAGCTAATGATTAACACCACAATCTTCTTTTGCTTCCTTAATCTTTTTTTTCTTTCCAGTTTGCACTGTTGATGTTGGTAACCCAACTGTGTGTTCAGAAATGGGAAAGTTGAGG
>MDKH01052855.1:0-53226 GCA_005239495.1 Nicotiana undulata | reverse complement strand
GCTTACCTCTTTCTTTTGTAGTAGTCTAATGTCCCTTAGGTTACAAAAAATCTGTCCAAAAGGCAGAAAAGGACTGTCCTTTTCCAGACACAAAAAGCACAACAACTATATATATGTACCATAATCTGATAGCCCGTATACTTTCAAGCAAATGAAATCAAATACTGACGGACTAAACCAACCAGTTTAGAAAAGTATGAGAATCCATATACAACCTACAACTTGATTTCTAATACTAATTAAATCAGTAACTAAAACAAATATTAAGGCCTATTGTAAAACAAATATCCGGTCACTAACTTCCATGCTTTGTTAGTATTGAAGTATTTGAAAAGAAGAAAAGATTGTGAATATTAATTGGTGTTTTTTGTTTCTCCATTTTTCTTTTCGTCTAACATCTTTCTCGCTCCAAGTTCTTTCTTCTTTTTGGTCCATTAAGATTTCTGCCATAATTTTAACATCAACCTAGGAAAACATACAAGTCGTTGTAGTATAGTGGTGAGTATTCCCGCCTGTCACATGGGTGACCCGGGTTCGATCCCCGGCAACGGCTCTTCCCTTTTTTTTTCTTTTTAGAAAAAAAGAAAGAAAACGTAGGAACACATGATATCCTTAGCTATTTTTATAAGCTTGGAAAAAAATAGAAATTCAACATTGTCATATGTTTCAAACAACAGATTTACAGAAAGAAATAAGCGGGTTATATGGCAGATTATTTAGTTGATGTTGTATTTTACCAAGTCTGGATTAATATATACATTCTCATGTTGTTGTATTTCTCTTTAACTTGATGGACAATGATTTAACTTCTCTCTGTTCTGGTTTCTGGTCTTTCACTGGGATCTTTGTATTTGAATTGGGTTAGAAAATTCATAGAAGTGTTATTCCAAAAGTCCATGACACGGAAACTGATATTTATATTGTCAGCGTATATTAGTTAAATCAAACAAAACATTTCAAATTATAACCTAGCTAGCAAAGTGGAGAAGCTGAATTATTCGAAAGTCTGGATACGTTTAGTGAGAAAAATGTATGTTGTATCTGTAAATAGGTCTTACAGTCTTTATGAGTCAAAAAGCACCAACCTTTGTGGTGCTATACCTCATTGAGATCCTAACTAATCAACTGTACAAAACAGATGTACAAGACGGATCTCCTACTTTGATATACAAAATTTTGAGACCTAAAAAAAAAGAAAATGATCTCAACTATATTCTTAAATCTTAAACTGAGAGGTGATGCTAATGAAGATGTCCTCTGAGCAGGGAATTGTGACACCACCCATAGGATGATTGAAGCCGAATTATTCCTTAGCTTGACTAAGCAAATCCTGAAATAAAGACCGACTCAAATATGCTATGGGAATTACAAATCTCTTCCTCTGCTTCTCCCCAACATAAACAGCAAAATAGCCCTTGGGAAGATCAAGGGATGTTGAGGACTTCTTGATTATACGAGGAACACAGATAGCCATGACTTTTTATTTAAGATGAGCAAATGATGAAAAGAAGAAATACTAAAATTCTGAAAGCTTTGAGTAGTTTTCTAGTCTTGTGGAGAGCTGTGGTGGTGTAAAACTTCTCAAAACATGTTTATATAAGCAAATGGAAAGTCATAAAAGATCATTATTTTGTGGTTTAGAGCCATTTGGGTTGGGCATAAGTGAAAGACAATGACATACCAATAACCACATGGTCATGCCTTCCAACTAGTTGACATGATTGATTACTTTAGCTCATATAATTTCAAGAACAATAGGTCCTACACCTTTTCTTATAGAATCAAATGCATACGAATGTATGGTCCCTTATGATGATTTCTGTCTGGAACACTATCCTTCCATTAGGACTAAAACATACCCCATATACAAACTTTGTGTCAATTTAAGTAAGAACTACTCCTATAAGAGAAAACAAGTCAAGTATATCTCAAATTTCAGAGGTGAAGAGGCATTTGTTGCACTGTTGATTGACAATAACAGATGAAGTATCACATGGTTTTGCATATCCAACTCATTGTCAAGTATTTAGGATTTTAGGCCATTGTGCCTGAAGAACAACAGGCCCCACTATTATTCATAACAAGATAAAAAATACAGGATCTTTAGAAATCAAATTGATAACAACGGGTGATTGTCTTGTAATTATTCAGGTCCGTACCACTTGTTTTGCAATTAGAAACAAATTTACTAGAAATAAATTTACTGCAATATCTGACAACTTGTTTGGTCCCTCATGCTATGGTGGGGTGTCGGGAGGATAGGATGCAAGCGGACCTTACTTCTACTCTTGGAAGGCATTTTTGTTTCGGTTAAACTCTCGGCTAAAGAAAATCCTATGTTATTTATTTGAAAAGCATAGAGATAAAAAACAGACTCAATTTCACAATAGTTATTACTACAAGTTTAGCGACACAGATTCACCATTATAACTTGACGGACAAAAATGGTGAAAACAGGAGGAGTATAAATAGAGTGACGGAGAGAGAACAGAGGGAGGAGATCGAAAAAGAAGCCAACAAAAGAGACGAAAAGCAGAAGGAAAAATCATCCAAATATACCATGCAAGCCCATCGTTACCCTCTCTCAAAATCCCAACACCTAATTTCATCTTTTCTCTTCCTATTGATTTACAAATTCATCCCAAAATCAGCTATTTTTCTGGACAAAATCAGCTCAACATTAGCTCCAAAATAATTCCAAAAAAAAATCCCAAAATGCAGCAATAAAAGGAAACTAAACCTCAGAAAAACTAGCTCCAAAATGCCACCAACAATTCAGCCGAAAAAACAAGTTGAAAATCAGTCCAAAACATAAAACAACAAAATTAAAGGGTAGTTATAAGTTGGGTTTACCTTGAACGAGAAGCAGAAAAAACGTTAACGTAGATTCACCAGAAAAGATTATAAGCTAAGCCCCAATTTTTTGTGATTATCTGTTGAGTTTGCGCCCCAATTTCACCCCATATATATATATATAGTCAAATTAATAACTTCTTCGCCGCTTGAGTAGTGCAAGTTGCAGTGAGAGCCCTATTTGTTCGGTGATTCTTTCCCTCATCTCTGCTGAAGTTGTTGTGCGTGTTTTGGGCGATAAAAATTAGACAGAGAGATTGTAGGGATTTATTTTAGAATTTGGGGGTTTATGCGATCAGTTGGTTGAGAAAATAAAGGAGGGAATCAAATAAATATTAGCGCTTTTTTTATTTCACATTTTTCAGATTTAATGAGGGGATTGACACAATTTTTATGACCGTAAATAATCCCCTCGTAAAAATTACAATAAAAAATAACTTTAACGACCAGAATAAATATTGGTCACTATAAGTACACATATAACGACTGGATTAATTTCCTTTCGTGAAAAAATGGTCGTTAAAGATCTATTTTCCTGTAGTGTATTTCGAGCTTGTCTGGTTAACCATACTAGCTATTCAACGATGAATTAATTGCCTTTGGTTTCTTCTAATGTCAGGCTTCCAACACGAGCTGCCAAAGCACGCTCAATAAATCATCAATTTCAAGCCCAAAACTGGCTAGTGCAACCATGTGCCACCCGGCGGGCTTCGCTTCACTCCTTCAAGCTTCTCCCCTTCTTTCAAAAATTAAAAAAATAATAACGCTAAAGAGTAAGAAACACGGATGTGCTTAGGCGCATCTTCTACGCCCTTGATTCTTGCCTTACCTTACTTAGTAAATAAAGCTTTTGTGATAGGCGCTCACCTTTTTTTGTCTAGAAGGAAACTGGTGGGAAAATCTTGCTTAACCGAATACATGAAATTGAGATCCCTGCACCTTATATGTATGTGGTGTCGCCCAAACTCACACCACTAATTGAGGTTGTGCGGCAGTCGATGCAATAATAAAACTCCAACGCGAGTCGGGGTCGATTCCACATGGAGCTTGATGTGGGATTAGGTATATACCTAGTGTGAGTGTGTGACGTGCCTAAGATTGCACTTCCACATATTCAATTGTTGTTTCTACTTCTACTTTTACGCTAATGCTTGTAATTGTAAAGTTAAGAGACAATGTTTTGATTTTGGTTGTTTTTCAAGTTATGAAAGATCTAGGGTTGCAACTTCCGCCTAGTTAGTTACTTAACGGATTTAGAGCTTTAGGGAATGTTTGGTTGATCGGGATACAATATAGCAACCACACACGAATACTCACTTTATACCTCTCGGTAGTTTGAGTGATATTGCCCAATTTGGCTTTCTCAAGTCCAAATGGCTTTAATTAGGGCTATCAATTTCTTTATTTCACCACAATTTCTTGTTAGCCAAGTTTTCCTAGACTTAGTCTCACTTTCTCAAGTAGAGACTAAGTCAATTAGGCATGAATCAACGTTTGCAACCATCAATTCTCAAATTCAAGTAAGAACTAAGCTAAATATCATAAACCCAATCATAAAAATGCCCTAATTCAACCACCCATTAAGTACCCATACTAGGGTGGGGTCACAACCCTTGCTAAGGGTTTAGCTACTCATGGAAAATAAATAAATTAAAGAAGAAACTAAGATAAAAATCATAGTAGATGATTAAGGAAATAAAATCTAATGTTTAAATGTTAAACTAGTACAAAGTTACCAAATACAGTAAAGAAAAACGGATATCTATTCTCAGGTGCATAAAACTTAACCTAAAAATGACAAAAAGATCTATTTATACCCAGCTAAAAATATCTGACACGTGTGGCCGCACAATTCTGTATGCGGTTCGCATTTTGAGGTTGACTTGACTTGATGGCTTTCTGCGACCGCATAAATCTGGGGCGCGACCGCACTTCCTTTGATTGTGCGGACCACACATTTCTGAGTGCTGTCGCACTCTTGATCTTGGCTTGGAACTGGGCTTCTTTCTACGGACCGCACATTTATAAGTGCGGTCGCACTTTGGGCTTCTGCGGCCGCACAATAATAATGCGGTCCTCACAACTTCAGGCTTCCCAAAACACCCTCTTTGAATCTTGTCTTCTGCGGCCGCACAATAATTGTGTGGTCCACACTTTGTGAAGAAAATGTGTCAGTGCTTCTTCAGAGTTTGCGGTTGCACACAGTATTGTGCGGTCTGCACTTTGGTCCTTTTTGTGTTGTTTTGGTCCTTGTCCAATTTTACTCCCTTTTGAGTTGATTTTCTTTCCATTGGCTTGTTTCCCAATATTCTTGCAAGAAAGCACATTTCATTAGTTCTCGAGAATACCTTTAAGCATTTTCGAGCTAAAACGTAAGTAAAAGAGGGAAAATAAACCCTACTTATCAGTAGGCTCCCTATCTTTTGAGTTATCAATATAGGACTTTGTTCGCAAACCCAACACTCTTTTCCTTGAATTAAGTTCCACGTGACCTACTACCACGATCCACAGGTCTCCCCTTTGAACCAAGTTGTCACGACCCCAAATCCTAACAGGTCGTGATGGCGCCTATCATGGAACTAGGCTAGCCAACCATCACATAATTACACATTATTTTAATAATGTTCTCAAATCTCATTAATAACCAGCGTAGTAAGTATAAATTTCTTTAAGTCTTTAACTAGCATAATAAAATCTAACTGTCTAAAACCGCTCCCCAGAACTGGAGTCAACTGATCACGAGCATCTAAGAATAAAATATAACTCTGCTAATGTCATAAACAATGTCTAGGAATGAAATACTAAGACTAATAAAGGAAGGGTAATGGAGAAGTTGCGGACGCTGGACTGCTACCTCGAAATCCCAAAAGTTGATGACAACGAACTCGGACGACTACTGCTCCGAACCAGTACCTGGATCTGCAAACAGGGGTGCATGGAGTAATGATGAATACGCCAACTCAGTAGTAATGAAAATAAATCACAATCTGAAGAATAAGAAACACACAGCACAGATACACCAATCCACAAACAGTAAAACATCAAGTCTCAATAGAGTATACATAATTTCGAAAACCAGTTTCCATAAAATCCTTTGAAACAAGTATATTTTCCAATATTTCTCAGTAAAACTCTCAGTAATATCAGTTTGAAAATGAAGTGAATCATAGTCAAAACTCAGTAAAATATCATCATAGAATTGCCCCTCGGGCCATAGTCATCACTCGTAAATATTCCCTCAGCACCTCACCATCACTTAGTATCAGTCACTCAACACCTCACAGTCACTCACCATCAGCCCCTCGGGCAACCTCACTGTCACTCATACCTCCCAATCACTCATCACTCAGCACTCGCACTCAGTAGGTACCTGCGCTCACTGGGGGTGTACAGACTCCGGAGGGGCTCCTACATCCCAAGCGCTATAAACAAGCCAAATCATGGCATCAATCACTCTCAGGCACTAGGCCTCTCTCATATCATAACATCCTCACAACAATGGCCCTCGGCCTCACTCAGTCAGACACTCACAACATGCCACTCGGGCCATAAATAAACGGGGTTCTCGACCCAAAATAGTATTTCATTTCAAGAAATAGTAATATCATCAAATAGGAGTGTCAACAATTTCATAAGAAAGACTGAGTATAAAATCATAGTTTCAAAGTGAGGAATATCAGTAAAATAACCCCCAAAGGGTTAAACAGATCGACACTAGGCCCCAAACATGGCTTACAACCCCAATTATATCAAATCGTAGTAATACTGTAGAGAATAGGCTTTGAAAGCAGTTTCGCAACTCAATAGTTGCCTAAAAAGGAACATTTTTCCAAATTTCCACTTCGTGCACGCCCACACTCATCATTTAGTGTGTGCGTCACTCCAAAATCCGTGAAAGGATGCAAAGTCCGGGGTTTCATACCCTCAGGAAAGAAATTAAAGACATTACTTACCTCAAACTAGCCCGAAAAGCTATTCCGCAACACGCTTGCCTCTCGAATCAACTTCCAAATTCTCCAAATCTATAAAAAATTTCACATCAAACTATGCTAAGGGAATGGATTCCAATCGAAAAATATCAATTTTAGCACAAAACCCGAAATTAGCCAAAACTCGACCCCTGGGCCCGCATCTCGGAACTCGACAAACTTTATACCAAACGATCTTCATCATCTCACGAGTCCGTACATATAAAGAACTCTGAAATCGGAGTCCGTTTGACCCCTCAAATCATCCCTAAAAGGTCTCATAATCTCAAGCCCTAACTTCACATTTTTCTACTGATTTTCCCCAATTAAACACTGTTAATTTGGTCCTTAATCACATATAATCGGGTTAATGTGTCCAAAAATCTTACCTTAATGCAGAACAAATGATTTCCCCTTCAAAAATCCTCAAAAAGCTCGGAACCCGCACAACAATGGTGAAAAGAGGGTTAAAAATCGTGAAGTCCCCTTTTTATACTTTTCTGCCTAGGCTTTTCGCACCTGCGGCCAAAATCTCGCACCTGCGGTCCGCACCTGCGCTTAGGTGGACCGCACCTGCGGTTTCTCATTAAACCGGGCAAATCCCGCACCTGCGGCTCCACTTCCGCACCTGCAACCTCGTAGGTGCGGTCAAGTGTCCGCATCTGTGATGTTTTTCCTGGGATGGAAAATTCTCGCACCTGCGGAGCCTTTTGCGCTCCTGCGGGCCTGCACCTGCAATCAAACATACGCAGGTGCGGAAACAACAGTGAATTCACACCAGCAGTTGTTTGTTGCACTTTTCAACTCCGAAACTTCCAGTTAACAATCTGAAATCAATCCCGAGCCCCTCGGTACCCCAACCAAACATACCAACACATCATATATGATCATTCAAACTTAGTTACACTCTCGGAACACCCAAAATAACATCAAAACACCAAAATCACATCAAATATAAGCCTATGAACTTTGAAATTCCTAAATTCCACCAACGATGCTGAGACTATCCAAAACACCTTCGATTGACCTGAAATTTTGCATACATATCCAAAATGACATTACGAACCTTTTCCAACTTCCGGAATTCCATTCTGACCCCGATAGCCTATTTTCCACTGCCGACCAGAAATCACCAAAAACTAACTTTCGCCAATTCAAGCCTAATTCTACACCGGACATCACAAAAATATTCTGAACACACTCCTAAGTCCCAAATCACCTAACAAAGCTATCCGAGCTATAAAATCCGCATTCCGAGGTCGTTTACCAATAAGTCAACCCTCAGTTGACTTTTTCAACTATAAAGCTATTTTTAGAGACTAAGTGTCTCAATTCTCACTACAACCATTTCGAACCCGAGCCAACCGACTCTAACACATCACAAACAGTATAACCAACCTATGACAAGGCAAAAATAGTAATAATAATGCAGGTTCTACGGAACGACCGACCGGGTCGTTACATTCTCCCCCACTTAAACATATGTTCGTCCTCGAACGTGCCTAGAGTTGTTCCAAAAAATTGCCGTGTAACCTACCATGCACACATTCTGAGGTGATCCCACGTCACCCTACCCCATATAGGTCTAATAGCACAACACAGTTGAAATTTCGAAGTCCAATCCTGACCCATAAACCTTAGAACCAAATTTCCACTTCTGAAATTATTTACCAGATCAAATTTCCACGACTATAAGCCGAAATAGTTTGAACACGCTGTATCAATCCATATCCGTAACCCAAGATGTAATCACATATTATACCACATGACTCAACACTCATATCGATGACTCCTAATCACAATACATGCTCATGACAGTCCAATACCGGTAAATAACCTCTTATCAAACAAAGCCTCACTTTCACACCTTCATATGGTGCCGATGATGAAAGAAACACGTAGAAACTAGCAACCATTTGTCCGATCAGCATCTATACCATCCAGAGCCATAACTTGTGCAACTCGTGCACCCCATAACAGCATCCCAAGAGCTCAATTCATAAAATAAAGAAGACTCACACGAGAGGACTATCCTGCCACTAACACTTACCATTATCACATCGTGCTAAAATCCTGGCACCCACCGTAAAATCAGAACACACGAATCTGACACCAAGGGTCATACCTCCACCTAACTCCACTGCAAAACGGGATCCCATCCAACCGCTGGACCACCTGAAATACTCCAAGCCAGCTTGCTCAAATCAATAACCATGCGAAATTCGACATCAATTACTCAAAGTGCATTTCCATAACCACGTGGGAAATCGGACGATACCTTGCCACCCGAACCAGAAAGAACATAACCAATACATCTCAATCCTGCAACACCCAATTACTTACCTTACTCAAATCTCGCTATCAAGCCCAGATAAAACCGCACCCTATGCACATATAACCAACAATCACATCTCCTCGAAACACCGAAAGGTAACTCATAGATCACTCCAAAACACGAATAAGCTCAATGACAATCGAATGGTACATCCCTCAACAATAGAAATTTGGAGTCAACAATTCCGACTCAGTGTAGAACACACACCCCTACTGGCCTACCAATAATTCTAAATCAACTCTGGTCATCCACATCAGGTAGATAACTCTCCACCGGTTAATACTGACTGAATCATGACATATACTAACACCTGACTAGCTTTGCTCGCATCCTCATAGTTCCCAACCACAAAATAATCTGTTTATTAGAACTCTTAGTCTCAAAGTCCATGAAGCGCACAAATTTACCATATCTGATCCCAACTCCACCACTCGAATATATAACATGTCTTTAATACTCAATCATTCCACGAGGGATACCCCCATAATTCTTTCGTGACTCTAAGCAACCTTAAACATCAGCAGTCGATCCAACAAGAGAGCGTCGTAATTCCAATGAAGTACCCTTACTCAACCACATTTCCCTAAACGCATCGCCCTTTCTGAATGTATACCCTTATCCAGTCACACAGATTAGTGGTATCCTTCACCTAGTCATCTGAAACTGCCAGTGCTGACCTTCCTTCCAGGACGGAAACGTGACCCCACATATGCTACTCTCTACTATACGCAAAATACCGCATACGACATGCAATCCTATAATAAATATGAGAACTTCATGCTCCCTTCCTAGCCACAAACAACTACGTACCCCACTTGTCCATAACTTTCCAGTGATCCCATTTAGAAGCAAAATCGCTATACATCACATGGCCCTCACGCCAATAGAAAATATACATCTCTACCCGTGATAGAAACCCTCAAGAACTCTCTGAATCCCATTTGTACAACACCAAACCGTCAGGACTGAATCCTTGTAACTCAACCCTGCTACGCATGACACCAAATCCCAAGAGAATTGCTAAGAAACACCTGTAACAACTCATTACTTCATAACACCCACAGAACTAATCATATCCCTTATTGTTTATCACGCTGATCCGACCTACTACCAAGTTGTCCTATTCATTCAAGTTCCTTCTGACTTACCTTCGAATTGATACTTCTTCTTGCCATAACACCGCAATTCTCAATCCAGACTCACCGCACGAGACCCGAGCATAAAATATACTGTTTAAGGCTCATAAGCCGCTGAATACTCTCTCAAATATCCCCAAAAGCACCCCATTAGAATTACTTACCCTGAAGAGACTTCCTGCGAATTTAAGTCATTACCTTCCCTTCCTGATACTGAGGGATAGAATCCATGATAATGTAACTACACCACAAGCCTTGACACCTTCCACGTAAATCTCAGTTTCTAGACAAACACACCTCTTGAAGATCCCCAATTGTTATGTATAAGCTCTACGCAAATCTCAATTACCCTGACCAAGTAAACAGAACGACCTGACCCCGCTTGCAAACCACGTACTAGGATAAGTAATCCACACATTGAAGCAACAAGTAAACTCATACACTGCACACACTACACCTTCAAGCACAACTCAATCATTCAACAAATTCCATTACCCATAAAGTACATTACAACTTGTATCAAAGAAATTTCCAATACTCGAGTCATTCCCCGACTCCACCTCTGCAAGTCATAACTGATTCACCAACATACCTCGAACCGAAACCAATACAACACATAATCGTGTAATCATCTTATCATTAGCGAACTCCCCCACTTGTCTCAAAGCTAAAGATCAAGACAACACTAACTCATGATGCCCATACACTATCATTGCCACCATATTGTGGTGAGATTCAACTAAATCCTCCATAAGCTCATATGACCCAAACCATCTAACCCTCAAATCGTATGCAAATCTTGTATTCACCATAGTAATGGTCATGCCAACTCCCACAAGCGCTCTAAACTCAGATTACAATATACATCATTTACTGATAGAGAGAACTTACTACAGATCAACATAAGGGTCACACACCTCAGGACAATCCGCAGGAGATACCTTTCCTGCTTAACCTCAAAATGATATCTCCCTATACACTTTCGAATATCATAGCTATCACGCAATCACTATACCTTCCTACATTAGAACACAACCACGGCTTGCCCTCGAGACATCTCATTAAGCGGTATAAGAACCTGAAGCTGATGGCAATACTAACACCGGAGTTGTGGTCAAGGAAATCTTGAGCTTCGGGAAGCTCTACTCACACTCGTTCGACCACCTGAATACCCTCACTGGACACCACGTGCCCCTAGAATGCTACTGAATTGAGCCAAAACTTCACACTTGGAGAACTTCGCACGAAGCTTCTCCTCCCTATGACCTTGTAATACCATTATCAATGCTGAGTATGCTACCCCTGGCTACGAGAGTACGACGGGATGCCATTGATAAATACAATAACAAAGGAGTTACAACACGACTGAATATATTGTCAATCGAATACATGAATGATGTTGGGGCGTTGGTCGGCCCAAAAGACATCACCAGGAGCTCAGAACACAACAGGAAAATCCACTCCACTCCACAACTACGCTACACGAGAGGTCCTTCAATACACTCACAGCTCGAAGCCATAATCTAACTCAATACAGAAGTCCATTACTCGATGGTTCTTGCTACATCTCCCGCTAATCCATTCTGGTCACAATCAAACAACCTGAATACATCTAACTTATCAGATCACACTCACCATGTAGTCATCTAGTCACAAAGTCCCTTCAATAAGGGCACCAACGGACATATAAGTCCCCCAACACATGTGCTCCCACAAACGAAATCTCAGCACTCAAGCCACAGACAAAACTCGGCCTCAAGTCCTTCCGACCGGCCCATTATCAACATGTTAAAAATCACATCTCACCCATGGAAGTCACAAGCCGACGACGCACAAATGATACCAAGCGCTCGCGTGTGCATTCGAATACATGAAAGGAATTCAAAGAGTTATGCTTTTGGCTGAATAAATGGATTCGCACCATAGGAATTCAAGAATGTGGGATGTTTCCTAAGGGTTCTGTAGCCTCTCGAAGATAAGTACAAACGTCTCCGTACCGATCCGCAAGACTCTACTAAACCTACTCATGACCGTTGAGTCCTATGTAACCTAGTGCTCTGATACCAACTTGTCACGATCCCAAATCCTAACAGGTCGTGATGGCGCCTATCGTGGAACTAGGCTAGCCAACCATCACATAATTACATATTTCTTTTAATATCTCAAATCTCATTAATAACCAGCGTAGTAAGTATAAAATTTCTCTAAGTCTTTAACCAGCATAATAAAATCTAACTGTCTAAAACCGCTCCCCAGAACTGGAGTCAACTGATCACGAGCATCTAAGAATAAAATATAAGTCTGCTAATGTCATAAACAATGTCTAGGAATGAAATACTAAGACTAATAAAGGAAGGGGAATGGAGAAGCTGCGAAAGCTGGATTGCTACCTCGAAATCCCAAAAGTTGATGACAACGAACTCGGACAACTACTGATACGAACCAGTACCTGGATCTGCACACAGGGATGCAAGGAGTAATGATGAATACGCCAACTCAGTAGTAATGAAAAAAAATCACAGTTTGAAGAATAAGAAACACACAGCACAGATACACCAATCTACAAAACAGTAAAACATCAAGTCTCAATACAGTATACATAATTTTGAAAACCATTTTCCATAAAATCCTTTGAAACAAGTATATTTTCCAATATTTCTCAGTAAAACTCTCAGTAATATCAGTTTGAAAAATGAAGTGAATCATAGTCAAAACTCAGTAAAATATCATCATAGAACTGCCCCCTCGGGTCATAGTCATCACTCGTAAATATTCCCTCACCACCTCACCGTCACTCAGTATCAGTCACTCAACACCTCACAGTCACTCAGCATCAGCCCCTCGGGCAACCTCACTGTCACTCATACCTCCCAATCACTCATCACTCGGCACTCGCACTGAGTAGGTACTTGCGCTCACTGGGGGTGTACAGACTCCGGAGGGTCTCTTAAAGCCCAAGCGCTATAAACAAGCCAAATCATGGCATCAATCATTCTCAGGAACTCGGCCTCTCTCATATCATAACATCCTCACAACAATGGCCCTCGGCCTCACTCAGTCAGACACTCACAACATGCCACTCGAGCCATAAATAAATGGGGTTCTCGACCCAAAATAGTATTTCATTTCAAGAAATAGTAATATCATCAAATAGGAGTGTCAACAATTTCATAAGAAAGACTGAGTATAAAATCATAGTTTCAAAGTGAGGGATATCAGTAAAATAGCCGTCAAAGGGTTAAACAGATCGGCACTAGGCCCCAAACATGGCTTACAACCCAATTATATCAAATCGTAGTAATACTATAGAGAATAGGCTTTGAAAGTAGTTTCGCAACTCAATAGTTTCCTAAAAAGGAACATTTTTCCAAATTTCCAATTCGTGCACGCCCACACTCATCATTCAGTGTGTGCGTCACTCCAAATCCGTGAAAGGATGTAAAGTCTGGGGTTTCATACCCTCTGGACAGGATTTAAAGATATTACTTACCTCAAACTAGCCCGAAAAGCTATTCCGCAACAGGCTTGCCTCTCGAATAAACTTCCAATTGTTCCAAATCTATAAAGATCAGATTTTTCACATCAAACTATGCTAAGGGAATGGATTCCAATCGAAAAATATCAATTTTAGCACAAAACCCAAAATTAGCCAAAACTTGACCCCCCAAGCCCGCATCTCGGAACTCGACAAACTTTATACCAAAACGATCTTCATCATCTCACGAGTCCGTACATATAAAGAACTCTGAAATCGGAGTATGTTTGACCCCTCAAATCATCCCTAAAAGGTCTCATAATCTCAAGCCCTAACTTCACCTTTTTCTACTGATTTTCCCAATTAAACACTGTTAATTTGGTCCTTAATCACATATAATCGAGTTAATGAGTCCAAAAATCTTACCTTAATGCAGAACAAACAATTTCCCCTTCAAAAATCGTTAAGAAGCTCGTAACCCGCACAATAATGGTGAAAAAAGGGTTAAAAATCGTGAAGTCCCCTTTTTATACTTTTCTGCCTAGGCTTTTCGCACCTGCGGCCAAAATATCGCACCTGCGGTCCGCACCTGCGCTCAGGTGGACCGCACCTGCGGTTTCTCATTAAACCGGGCAAATCCCGCACCTGCGGCTCCACTTTCGCACCTGCGACCTCGCATGTGGGGTCAAGTGTCCGCATCTGCGATGTGCGGTCAAGTGTCCGCATCTGCGATGTTTTTCCTGGGCTGGCCAATTCTCGCACCTGCGATCAAACATCCGCAGGTGCAGAAACAACAGTGAATTCACACCAGCAGCTGTTTGCTGCACTTTTCAACTCCGAAACTTCCCGTTACCATCCGAAATCAATCCCGAGCCCCTCGGGACCCCAACCAAACATACCAACACATCATATATGATCATTCATACTTATTTACACTCTCGGAACACCCAAAATAACATCAAAACATCAAAACACCAAAATCACATCAAATTGAAGCCTATGAACTTTGAAATTCCTAAATTCCACCAACGATGCCGAGACTATCCAAAACACCTCCGATTGACCTGAAATTTTGCATACATATCCAAAATGACATTACGAACCTTTTTCAACTTCCGGAATTCCATTTTGACACCGATAGCCTATTTTCCACTGCCGACCGGAAATCTCCAAAAACTAATTTTCGCCAACTCAAGCCTTATTCTACACCGGACATCACAAAAATATTCTGAACACACTCCTAAGTCCCAAATCACCTAACGAAGCTATTTGAGCCATAAAATCCGTATTTCGAGGTCGTTTACCAATATGTCAACCCTCAGTTGACTTTTTCAACTATAAAGCTATTTTTAGAGACTAAGTGTCTCAATTCTCACTACAACCATTCCGAACCCGAGCCAACCGACTCTAACACATCATAAACAGTATACCAACCTATGACTAGGCAAAAAAAGTAATAATAATGCAGGTTCTATGGAACGACCGACCGGGTCGTTACACAAGTTCTACATGATCCATTATCATGATTCAAATGTCAAGTTTCGAGATTCACAATGTGTCACCCACATTATCGGGGTATTTATGACAATCGAAGCCCGCAATAGATTTTGTTTTTGTGCGTCTCCAAACTTGTAAGAGTAAAAAATCCGAGCCTCGATCCATCACTACACCATCCGCCATACTTGCCCCGCCAAACATGGACTCTTATACCAATTGTTGGGCTAAACCAACCGAAAGTACTCTTAATATGGTGTGATATTGTTCAGTTTGTGCCAAGTCTGCACGGTGTTTCCCAAAAGGCCTCACACCATTAAGAGATCTTTACACCTTATGTATAGGCTCCTAATTGTTATAACTACCAATGCGGTGCTTTGTTCACACACCCAACAATCTCTCTCTTGAACGAAGTTCCACGCGGACCACTACTACGATCCTCGGGTCTCCCCGTTGAACTAAGTTTCACGTACCATTATCACGATTCACGGGTCAATTTTCAAGATTCACTATATGCCACCCATATCGTCAGAATATTAATAGCAACCGAAGCCCACAATTAGATATTTCTTGTACACATCTCCAAGCTCATAATCGTTTGAGTATTTATGGTACCTGAAGCTCATAACCAGCTTCTTTCTGTTTGTGCGCCTCCAAGTTCGTAAGAGCAAGCAAACCGAGTCTCATACCATCACTCTGGCATCACCATACTTGTTTCACCGAACATGCGCTCTAATACCAATTGTAATCAGCCCAAAAATACTCTTAATACAGTGTGATATTGTCTGCTTTGGCCAATCCTACACGGTTGTTTTCAAAAGGCCTCACATCATTAAGAGATTCTTATACCTTACATATAAGCTCCCAATCTGTTCAACTACCAATGGGGGACTTTGTTTGCACTCCCAACAATCTTCCTCTCGAACTAAGTTTCATGTGATCCACTACGACAATCTTTGGGTGGAGCCTTTGAACCAAGTTCCACGTGGGCCATTACCACGATCCACGGGTCAATTTTCGAGATTAACTATGTGTCACCCATATCGTCAAAGTATTTATGACAGTCGAAGCCCACAATTAGCTTTTCTTTGTGTGCGCGTCTCCAAGCTCGTAATTGTCAGAGTATTTATGGCAACTAAAGCCCACAACTAAATTCTTTTTATATGCATGAAATGGGTCAGAAGTTCAGAGGCCGCATCGGGACTACCACATTTCCAAGCTCGTAAGAGTAAGCAAATCGAGTCACGTACCATCACTCCACTATCACCATACTTGTAGCGTTTAACTTAATTAAATCAACCCGAAGATACTGTTAATATGGTATAATATTATCCACTTGAGGTCAAACCACGATTTTTCCCAAAGTCACACCATTAACAAGTTCTTATATCTTATATGTAAGTCGTCAATTGTTTCTAACTAGTACTAATTCGAATTTTTGTTTGCACATCCATCAATTGATAGCGAATAATGTCTGACGTTAGAATAACTTTACGTAGTCATGGAGCTAGATATGTTTAGTCATTTCATATTTTACGTAGTAAATTCAGATAATCTGCTGGTATGAATATAAAATTTCTAAACCAACTTGGTCGCTATCATCTCAAATAACTGTGTAGAATCAGCCCTAGGCATAGATTACCTAAACAAAATTGACGTGTAGTTACTTGGAAAATTGGATTACCTAGTATTCTGAACCACAAGGCATGCGGGTTAGTACTCTTTTAGAGTTTGTTTATTTTTAACCTTGTTAATTGTGTCAAAATGAAGCATTAAAGACTTTTTATTGGATCTATTTTGCACAGAGATTTTTCATAGTTCGGTTTGGATCAGTTTTTCCCTAAAAAATTAAATTAAGTAAGTCGGTTTTTCAAATATTGGAACAAACCAAACCAATTAAGTTGATTTTTTATCGATTCGGTTTGATTCAGTTTTTGTCGGTTTTCAGTTTTTTCGGTTATTCATCGGGTTTTTTTCTTAAATATGAGACATACACTACCAAATGCATATTTCGGCGATTACATTTTCAATCTAACACTATCAAATCAACTGTTCTTCGAGAAATCTATCATTTACCAAGATATATTGATGATAATTGAATCAAATAGTGATGAATAATTAAAGTATTCAATTAAAATTAATTATTTTTAACACGAAATAAATTCTTGTACTTAGCAAAAGATAATTACCAATCAAACTAGAATGTAAAGACAAAGAATTAGATTATTATAATAGCAAAGAACTAGACTAAAAATATAAATAACTAATATGTATCATAAATTATAGAATATATATATATATATATATATATGTGTGTGTGTGTGCGTGTGTAATAATAAATTAAAATAGCTACTTTTATAGTTGGTTTTGTTCGAGATTTTTTTGGTTATTTTTTGATTAAAATTAAAATCAAACCAAATTTGATCGATTTTTAAAATTTAAAATCAAAACCAAACCAAATCTAATATCAATTCTTTTGATTGATTTAATTTGATTTTCCGGGTTTTTACAAACGCACCTAATTTTGCAGTCTTGGCGTGTTTGCGTTTCATTTTGGGTTGAAGATTCTGTCATGTTGTTTGTGAGAATGCACGTGTATACAAATTTGATGCTTTTCGAGAACAATCAATTGAAATGTGGTCCATAAGATAGTTATCATAGTCTTTTCCATACATTATTATCTCCTGTCTGTCAAGAAATGTAGATTAAAAGAACAATATAAAATTAGAAGATAGACAAGAATGTAGAGAGAACAAGAAAGATTTTTATTTCTTCAAGTATTTTTCAAGTGTATGCAATATTACTTCTCATTCTTTATTTATAGCATTATATAGATATATAAAAGAATTTTATAAACATGACATTAAATATTTTAGATCATGTAGGAAGATCATGAGAGATATTATGGAGGTATGAGAGTTACAATCATAAGTATTAAAATAGTGTGGATTATGGAGATAATGGAGAAGAATAGTAGGTGTTATACAGAGTTATGGACATCCATCATATTCTAATGTTTCATAACACTATCAACTTTAATTGATTTTTTGATTTTTCTATATTAAAAAATTTACTTTTTAGCATTAATTAATAATAAAATTGACCATATTAATCTCAAGACTCGTGAGTTCGAATCACTCCAAGAGCAGGTGGGGAGTTCTTGGAGGGAAGGATGTCGATGGTCTATTGGAAGCCTCTCTACCCCATGGTAGGGGTAAAGTCTACGTACATACTACCCTTCTCAAACCCCACTAATGCGATTATATTGGGTTGTTGTTGTTGTTGTTTATTGAAAATATAACCAATACTCCTAGACTATTTACTCAAAGGGAAACTTTAAAAAAGGAAAAGAAATTAACTCCTTGATATCTGCAAAAATCAAATATTGTGAACCATAAAAAAGAGCGAAAAATTAATTAAAGTGGAGCATCTCTGGAGAAATTTTAAAATAGCTAAATTTACAAATGATAATTGAGAAATATCCACAATTTCAAAAGTTATCAAAATTTAATCATTTATCATGTAAAAGATAAATTTGAAACCAGCATAATATGTTATAGTTCAAAATTTTTACATGTGAACTCCAACTTAACATGCTAGAATTTAAGCTAGCGTTTGGCTATAGATTCCCAAATTTGTTTTGAAAAATCTGATTTGGGTGAAGTTTGGTTTGAAGATGAAAATGTGTTTGGACATACGTTTTCAAAATATATTTCCCAACTTTATTTTGGAAAAAAATGTATAAAATTCTCAAGTTTTGGGATTTTGGCCCAAAATCAGCAATTGGGGTGATTTTGGATTTGAAGTTTGGGATTTGAAATTTTGCCAAAATGTGGGCAAAATTTATTGCCAAACATGAGTTTGCCAAAATAAATCCCAAATTTATTTTGACAAAACTCATGGTCAAACGGATCCTATATGTTGAAATTTCATACACAAGTGTTCCAATCTTCAGTATATTATGCTTAAATTTGTAAATGCTGACTATTTTTCAATTACTAATCCGAAAACTAATTATCCCTTGCTATTTTGACGAGCATCTCTCATATCCATTCAATCTCTCTTCCACTTTCAACTTTGGGATTCTGCTATGAGAAAAGGATGCTCCTCCACCTGTCAAGATTGGAACAAGAACAGTCTTCCTTCTTTAGTTTAATCTTTTAACTTGCGTCAGAAATGCCATTTTAAAGGGACTTAGTTTTAATTGACATTGGTTCTGGCTTAATTGTTTGGTCAAGAGGTAAAAGAAGATAAATATTGCGAATACAAATTGGAACAAGATTTTTTCATCACCAGAAACAAAGCACATCAAAGAGAACTTACTTTTAGGCAATCGGATTTCAAATAGAGTGAAACGATTGTTTCCACATACATGACTTTCAATACAATATTCTGTATTTCTTACTGATTTTTTTTCTCAATGCTTACACTAAACAAATCAAACATGAGTGTGTTAGATAAAATAATGAAAGTAATTTTCAAAGTGATATAGAACTAGCAAAGCTTAGACATATTGATTTTCAAACTGAACATTGAGCAAAGCTAAGAAGAATAATACAGGTATATGCTGATTTAATCATAATGTACGCAAATAGACTGGAAATTACTCAAAAGATAGCAAAAAGGAACGTAGTTTCCCCCGTCTCATTTTTGAGTTTCCTCAATGGAAATTCATATCATTCACAATCAGTAACCAAAACTTAATAATTGTACTGATTGTAAGGAAAAAAGGAGCTAAAGCAGCTACAGATTATCAACAGAGTGTTTAATGTTTAAAAAGGCTAGAACTACATCTACTATATTCCTTCTGCAAATTACAGATCGCGAAAAGGAATATTGTCCGCCAGATCGTATCAACAGCAACCTAAGATTAAGATTCGGAAATTCTAATTTCATCGTCTATCGGTGCTTCCTGTACATACAAAAGGCACCAACGGAGACGGCTCGTAGCAAAACGGCGCCGCCGGATGCTGCCATTTCTTAAACACAATCAGCGGCTTCTCCAAATGCTCTTTCCTCACCTCTTCCTCATGAGATGCGCTGGAAAAGGATTTTATCGCCGCCTGTAAGTTGTCCGAATCGAGAGAAGTCGGAGAAGTTATCAGCGGCGATAGAAGCGGTATCGCCACATTCCAATCGGTTGCGCGATTTACTTGTATAGACGCCGGCGCTCGCCGTTGTAACCGGCTTGGTTGTCGCCGTTCACCGGAAGAAGAACTCCGTTGCTTGTTGTCCGCCATTGTAGTAGTGAAAGAGATACAGAGAATGTGATTTAGGGTTGCAGTAGCAGAGAGGGAGAAAGTGAGCAAAGGGGTATAAATAGGGGGCATGTAGAGTGCACGTTGCGGAGAGAGTGAAAGCGGAAAAGGGGTGATGCAGATTCAGTCAAAGGTCAAAGTAACGGACCCAGAGAAAAAAGGAGAGATTTTCTCTAGACAAATGCACTAGTTTATGTGACGTTTGATTACACGTAATTTTTTTTCCCTCGGTATTCTCTACCTCTATTTATATATATTTTATACGATTTGTGTTTAATTTAATACGAGGGTTTTAAGGATTTTTTTTAGGTTAAGGAATAATCTTACGGGTCGTTTGGTTGGAATACGATTTATACCGATATAAGTTATGTCGGTATAAGTTATATTGGGATAAGTTATGCCAGAATTAATTATGCTGAGATTGTTGTTTATTTATTATTTGATATGTTGAATTAAGAATGATAATTGCATAATTTTTAAGAAGAAGGTATAAGTTATATCCGTGCTAATTATCTCACATTCTATAAGATATAAGTTATCCCAGTATTAAAATTAATACCAAAATAACTTATACCTGGTTTGCTAATCAAATAAAATATTAAGGTGGTATTAAATTTTTATACCACCCTTATACCTTCTTATACATCATACCAAACGACTCGTTAGGAGTCATTTGATTACCGGAATAATGATCGTAATCCCAAGATAAAATTTCGGCATTGCATTATTTCTATGTTGGTTATGAATACTAGTTAATATCTATATAAATTTTGTAGCAAAATAATAGTGTTAGTTATCACATATAAAAGGTAGGATAGTTAAGCTTATGGGATATCCTAACATATAGAATATTCTTGTCTATCCCCCGATTAGGAGTCGCTTGGTTCAAAATAAGGTTATCCTAGAACTATAATCCCACATTTTGTATAGATAGATAATATCAAGAGGTTGATATATAAGTAATATCGATATTATTAATACTAACAATAACCAAAACGATAGATAAATGGAATTTTAAACTATTTCATTCATTTACTTTTACTTAGCATGTATATTAAAAATAGATTTTTATTTTTACTTGTTACTTTACGCATAGCAAGAGAATGACAATTTTTTTTCCTGTTATACCCACAATATTTATTACTCATTTCAAATCATTTTATCAAATTTAATAAAATATATATCAATTAATATGAGTATCATGATAAATTATGTACTTCATTTATTATTTCTTAAGGGGCGTAAAAAACAAAACGTGCCAAGTAAGACAAGTTGTAGTAGTATTCTAACTTGACGTAAGTACTCAAAAGGTTGATATTTGCATGCTGCTGTGTGGATGGAGAAGCTCATTTCATCTTTGGACGTCTCTTTCTTCCTTTCTTTGATTTGAGCACACAAACAGCCCGTGGTTTCCCCAACTCTCGCCGTTAGATTTTATGAAACGGAGGTTTACTCACTCTAGAGTCTAGTCAATCAATGGATTTTTATTATCACATGTCACCTCCTCTCATCATCGTTATTATCTTTTCCCACAAATTGTACGGCTGTGATTCAGCCTACGTGGTCATTTGTATTCCATAAAACAACCATGTTATTTTGTGAATTTATGTGTTTCTTTTCCGAGTCATATTCCCATTTTCAGATAGAATATTCGCACTCTTGCGCTTCATGGATCCAATATTTAAAAAAAACACGTACTTTCCGGTTTCCCCTTTGAGATTTATTTGACGGTATTTATTCCATACAGATTTTGTATTTTGGTTTTACTTATTTATTATATTTGTATTGCTAAATAAAATATTTAAATAATAATTGAAAAGTTAATTTGACAATAAAAACATCACGTTAGAGTTCACAATTTAAATTGTGTGAAATTTGTATATAAATAAAATAATGTCAAACATTACAAGATTTTTTTTGGGTGCAAAACATAATTTTTTATATTATATTAATGGGATGAGTACTGAAAGCATATAAACACGAAGAGACTGACCTAAGGGGTTGACCACTTACTGGGTCATTACATAGAGGGGGTTCGAGATAACTAAAGCTACTTACTGGGTCATTACGGGAGATGCACAAAGATGGGCTAAGAGGACGTTGCAAACTGAGTGACTGTTGTAGGGTTTGTGTGGGAACCCTTCTGATAAAAAGTGTGCCTGAGCGGTCGTCTTCCAAAGCTAATTGGATAAAGGGTGAGACTGTGGTGTGCATGTTGCATCCAGACTTTGCTAACAGACGCGCTACTTGGTTTTGCTCCCTATTAGTTAAACGTATAGTAGGATCATCCAGTCTTGTGAGGAGAAACCTGCAATCAATTATGATGTTAGCATATAAAGGGTGGGAGGTGTGTAAAATTTTAGTAACTGCTTGGCATCAATATTTATTTCTTTAGGTTTATAGCCACGATTAACAGCTAAGTGCAATCCATGATTAAGTGCTTGTAATTCAGTTTCCACACTTCCGTGAGAGATGTGGGCCCCACAAAACCTGTTAGTCAATTGCACGCGGAGTCTCGTATAACACCCCCCATCCCGCCCTGTTCAGTATCTAGGTGTACTGAACTGAAGGTATTTAGCTTGAAGGATGTAGTGGTAGGTGGTTGATCGGCGCCCACCTACACCACTAGAGAGTAGCAAGGTGAGGGTTGATGCAGCTTTTACCCGAACGAGTCGGGATCGAATCCACAGGGAGTTACGATTGTTGGAGTTGAGTTTCTAAGTGATCTAGTGGTGCGTTGTGCTTTTAAATTGCACTTCTCATAAATTTGGTTTGATACTTGAACTATGATTTAAACTAATTGAATTATCTAATTAACACCGGATGAACCATACTTATTCAACATTTGCAATTACGGTGTCATCCGGCGATATGTTCCCGAAGAAGAGCAAAGGTCGATTCTTGAGTCATGCCACTCCTCACCTTATGGTGGTCATCATGGAGGGGCAAGGACCGTTTCAAAGGTGTTAAGTTGTGGTTTCTTTTGGCCTACGTTGTACAAAGATGCTAGTGACTTAGTCAAGAGATGTGACGAATGTCAGAGAGAAGGGGGAATTTCAAAGAAAGATGAGATGCCTCTCAATACCGGTGACAATATAGTTGGCAATATCCGCGAACCATGGCATTTCTTGCATTGACATAAAAAGAAGTTGTTCATCCGGGAAGCTATCATCAATTTCAAGCCCATCACTAGGTCGACCTTACTCCTCCAATCGGGAGAGATGGTCGGCAACTTGGTTCTCATTTCCCTTTCTATCAATTATCTCCAAGTCGAACTCTTGAAGCAACAACACCCACCGCATGAGTTTCGCCTTGGAGTCCTTTTTCGTCATGAGATACCGGAGTGCCGCATGGTCGGTGTGAACTATGTCCTTGGCACCCATAAGATAAGGACGGAATTTCTCCATTGCAAAGACTATTGCCAATAACTCCTTCCCGGTGACGGTGTAGTTCATTTGGGCCGAGTTTATTGTTTTACTAGCATAATAGATGGGGTGAAAAATCTTGTTCACCATTTGGCCCAAAACCTCCCCCACAACCACATCACTAGAGTCACACATTAGCTCAAAAGGAGAGCTCCAATCCGGCACGGTGATAATTGGTGTGGTGGTTAGCTTGTGCTTCAACAATTCAAATGCACTCATGCAATTCTCATCAAAGTTGAACTTAGCATCTTTCTCTAACAATTTGCAAAGAGGATTGACCGCTTTCGAGAAGTCCTTAATGAAACGCCGGTAGAACACGACATGCCCAAGAAAGCTCCGGACTCCCTTTACCGAAGTTGGAGGTGGAAATTTAAAAATCACTTCAATCTTCGCCTTGTCTACTTCAATTCCATTCCTCGAGATTTTGTGGCCCAACACTATCCCTTCCTCCACCATAAAATGGCATTTTTCGCAGTTTAGCACTAGGTTAGTCTCTTCAGAACGAGCGAGGACTTTGTCAATATTGCTCAAACATTCATCAAAGGAGTCCCCAACTACGCTGAAATCATCCATAAATACCTCGAGGAAGTATTCAACCATATTAGTAAAGATTGCCATCATGCACCGCTGAAATGTAGCGGGTGCATTGCAAAGTCCAAAAGGCATCCTAGAGAAGGAAAATGTACCATACATACACGTGAAGGTAGTCTTTCCTTGATCTTCTGGGGCAATCAAGATTTGATTATAGCCTGAATACCCGTCCAAGAAGCAATAGAAAGCCCTGCTCGCAAGCCTGTCAAGCATTAGGTCCAAGAAAGGCAAGGGGAAATGATCCTTGCGAGTCACCTTGTTCAACTTGCGGTAATCCATGCATACCGGCCAACCTGTGACCGTTCTTGTTGGAATAAGTTCATTTTTGTCATTCTGGACCATGGTCATGCCACCCTTTTTTGGAACACATTGGACCGGAGAAGTCCAAGCACTATCCGAGATTGGGTAGACGACCCCTGCATCAAGCCACTTGATTATTTCTTTCTTCACCACTTCTTGCATTGCTTCATTGAGCCTCCGTTGGTGTTCTACAGAAGGCTTTTCTCCATCCTCAAGAATGATTTTGTGCATACAAAATGCGGGGCTTATTCCTCGAATATCAGCAACTGTCCATCCTATGGCCTTCTTCCTCCTCTTTAGCACTTTGAGAGTAGAGTATACCTGCAATTTGGTTAGGCAAGATGAAAGTATAACAGGTAAAGTATAAGAGGGACCAAGAAACTCATACCTGAGGTGGGATGGAAGTGGCTTCAACTCCAATGTAGGTGGCTCTTCAATTGAAGGCTTTGTCGGAGGAGTTTTTCCGATTTTCCAAATCCAAGGACAACTTCTAAGGACCATATGAATAAGAACCCATGCCTTGTAAAGCATTGGTACTCTCGATTAAGCCGTCTACCACAATATCATCATGGTTCAACAAAGCTGCCTCCATGGGATCTTCAACATTTATCATAGAGCTTGTGTCATCAATAATGACCTCGGTGACAAGGTCCATGAAAGAACATACTTCCGTGCTATTGGGTTGACTCATTGACTTGCAAACGTGGAACGCAACCTTTTCATCTCCCACCCGAAAGGTGAGATCACCGGACTCCACGTCAACTAAGAACTTCCCTGTTGCCAGGAAGGGCCTTCCCAAGATGATAGGAACATCTTAATCCACCTCACAATCGAAGATAACAAAATCCGCGGGCAAAATGAACTTGTCAACCCGCACCTACACATCATCAATGATTCCTAGAGGCCTCTTCATAGATCGGTCCTCCATTTGGAGACGCATGGAAGTAGCCCGAGGTTGACCTATCCCCAAAGTTTTGAAAACCGAATATGGCATCAAGTTTATGCTAGCTCCGAGGTCACACAATGCTTTGGAAAAATCCGCACTCCCAATTGTACAAGGAATGGTAAATGCCCCGGGGTCTTCAAGCTTGGTGCCATTGAGTGCACTATTGCACTCACTTGGTGAGTCATCTTTACTGTTTTGCAC
Organism: Nicotiana undulata; assembly: GCA_005239495.1. Taxonomy (NCBI): domain Eukaryota; kingdom Viridiplantae; phylum Streptophyta; class Magnoliopsida; order Solanales; family Solanaceae; genus Nicotiana; species Nicotiana undulata. The sequence goes on along the minus strand of MDKH01052855.1, from coordinate 27,244 downwards.
TCCATAGACCTTTTCTTTGTGACCAAGTCCTTCATGAACTTGGTATACTCGAGCATTTTCTCTAAAGCTTCAACCAAAGGGACATTGATGGAAAGACTCTTCATCATGTCGATGAATTTCTTGAATTGATACTCTTTCTTTTGCTTTGACAACCTTTGAGGGTACAGAGGAGGAGGCCTAGGCAATGGTGCCTTGGCTTTTGGGACCACCGGTTCCGGCATATCAATCACGTGTTCCCTAGACGTGTTCACGTCCCTTTGCAAATCCTCCCCATGATCATGAATGTCAATTCTCACCTCACTAGTTTTTGGCTCCTCCACCACTTGCTCAACCTCAATTGGTAACTCATCATTTGGCAATTCATCATCATCAACAACAATTCTCTTTTGTCTAGAAGAACTCACCTCACCGCCTCTTCCACTTCTTGTGGTTACCGCCATGGCGTGACCGGTGTTGCTGTTGTTGTTACCACCCTTGGGGTTCACCACCGTATCACTTGGTAGTGCTCCCTTTGGGCGTATGTTCAAGGCGTGAGAAATTTGGCCCATTTGTACTTCAAGATTTCTAATGGAGGTGTTGTGGGAGGCCAATTGGGCATCGGAGTCCGCATTGTGCTCCATCATTTGCTTGAACATTTTTTCAATTCTTCCCATGTCATTACTCAATGAGCTTTGGCCTTGAGCTTGGTACGGGGGTGGATTTCTTGGTTGTTGGTACATCGGGGGCCTTTGAAAGCCCGACCCCCGGTTACCATTACCACCCCAATTGTTGTTGTTATTGTCTCCGCTCCAATTGTCATCATTATTGCCTCCCCATTGTTGGTTGTTGTTGTTCCCCCAGTTTCGTGAATTGTTGTTATTGCTCCAATTGCGTTGTCTTTGATTACCCCAATTTTGATTGTTGCTTTGGTTGTTCCAGTTTTGATTATTGCTTTGATTGTTACCTTGGCTTTGATAATTATTAGCATACATGACATCCTCATCTTGACCATCATATGAATCTTCTTGACTATACCCACTTGGTCCTTGGTCACCTTGAACATTGTCGCTTTGCATTGGATTTCCCCTAGGTCTTCTTTTGTTCACAAAAACATTCACTCCCTCCATGAAATTTACTTGCTTCTGCCCTTGTAATTGTTGAAGTTGTGCCTTGGCAAGTTGGTTCATAGTGGTAGTGAGCTCGAAAATTGCTTTCCCATGTTCTTGAAGTTCTTTGTGAAGACCATTAACACCCGAATCACCTTGAGGTACGTTTGCTCTACTCTGCCATGCTGACAATGTGTCAGCCATCTCATCTAAGACCTCACATGCCTCGAGGTAAGTTAACTTCATGAAATTTCCACCGGCCAATTGATTGGCCAAACATTGATTTACGGTGTTTGTGCCTCGGTAGAAGGTCTGCTGAATCATGGCTTCAGTCATGTCATTGTTTGGACATTCCTTTACCATGGTTCGGTAGCGCTCCCAAATCTCATGCAAAGGCTCGTTGGGTTCTTGCTTGAAAGCCAATATTTCATCTCTGAGTGCCGCCATGTGACTAGGAGAGAAATTTTTGCAATGAACTTGTCTGCGAGCTCATCCCATGTAGATATGGAGTGGTTAGGAAGCCACTCGAGCCAATCAAGGGCCTTCCCTCGAAGAGAGAAGGGAAATAACCGAAGTCTCAGAGCATCTTCTAAGACATTCATTTGCTTACTACCCCAGCAGGTATCCACGAAACCCTTCAAATGTTTGTAAGCATTTTGGTGGGCGGCTCCGGTGAAATAGCCCCGCTGCTCCAAAAGTTTCAGCATCACATTTGTTATTTGAAAATTTTCCACCCGGATTCTAGGCGGGACAATAGCACTAGCGTACTCCTCGTTTGGAAGGACCCGAGGGGCAGCTCTGGGAGGTGGAGGCGGGGGAGGGTCTGGAATGTCCTCATTAATATTGGCCTGTCGGCCCCGTCTGGGAGATGGTACTTGGTTTATTTCATCTTCTTGGTTATCAAACACCTACTCCCCGCAATAATGTTACCCAAAGGATCCGCCATTAGTACCGGAATTGATTCAACACACACGTTAACAAAAGAAGGAAAGAAAAACACTTAACACTACTAATCACGTAGATAATCAACACTGTATACCTCCCCGACAACGGCGCCAAAAAGTGATCGGCGCCCACCTACACCACTAGAGAGTAGCAAGGTGAGGGTCGATGCAGCTTTTACCCGAACGGGTCGGGATCGAATCCACAGGGAGTTACGATTGTGGGAGTTGAGTTCCTAAGTGATCTAGTGGTGCGTTGTGCTTTTAATTGCACTTCTCATAAATTTGGTTTGATACTTGAACTATGGTTTAAACTAATTGAATTTGCTAACTAAAACTAATGTCTTTTTGAGTGTTTTCTTAATAGATGGAAAGGACTAGGGCTATGACTTTCTCCTAGGTGAATACTTAACATGATCTAAAACCTAAGGCAAAGACGTTATGTTGGGGTTTGTGATATAGCCAATGCACAGAACTACTCACTCTATACCTCTCGGTAGCTCGAGTGACTTTGCCCTAATTGACTCTCTCGAGACCAATTAGGTGTCAAATTTGTGCAAGCAATTTAGGCTCAAGTAGGGTATTACTATCTCTAGGTTTAACCCGTTAATTAGGACTATCAATCTCTTGGTTACATCCCAATTCCTTGTTGGACTGATTTTCCTAGACTCAAGTTCTCTCTCTCAAGAAGAACCCAAGTCGAATAGGCACCAATTAGTGTTTGCAACCACTAATTTGACATGAAAAACACAAATCAGTCCAAATATCAACTACCCATAAACATCTAAATCTTAAATAAAAAGACCCATCAAATACCCATACTAGAGTTGATCGACAACCCTAGCAAATGGGTCTAGCTGCTCATGATAGTAAAAGAAAACAAAGAAATAGATGAAGAATAACTCATAGAATTTAATTACTAACTAAAATTAGAAGTTTCAATGATAAAACCCTGCTAAAGTTACTCAAAATGACTGAAAACTATCATTCACAAGCTCCTCTCTATCTCAGAGTAAAAAAGCCTATAAAAAATGGGAAAAGAAACTATTTATACTAAGCCAAATTTTCTGGACAAAAATACCCCTGCGGGGTTACTGCGGACCGCACAAAATGGAGTGCGGCTGCATTGAGGCTTCTAGGCTTTGAAATCTGGTTCTCTGAACTTGGCCACCGCGGCCGCGGTGGCTATTGTTGCGGCCGCACAAAATGGACTGCAGACCGCACTGGTCTTCAGGCCTTCAAATTCAGTTCTCTGAATCTCTGTAATGCGGTCCGCACAAAATGGCTTTGCGGCCGCACTGCTTAAGCTTCTCAGATTTTCATCTCTCTGAATCTCAGTAGTGTTGTCCACACAAAATGGCTTTGCGGCCGCATTGCTTTAGCTTCCAAAAATTGCCTCTTTGAATCTCAGTAGTGCGGTCCGCACAAAATGCATTGCGGACCGCACTGGTCTGTTGGACTGTGTTTGGACTTGTTCTTGGCACTTGTGCATGGTTCACTCCTTTTTGAGCTGGTTTTGACTATTTCTCACCTTTTTGGCCAAACCCTGCAAACAAGTGCACCATGTAAGCCTTTGGGACCATTTTATATACAATTTAAACCAAAACTAAAGCAATAGAAAGTGTAAAATGTAGTATAATCCTTAGTTATCAGTGGTTCCAATTTAAGGTGTAGTACGTGCACTGGGCGAGTGAGCTGGCATTCCTGCTATGTAGAAAAATCCCTCTCCAAATTGATGATATGTGAGGAAGAGAGCGATTTGTGAGTGGAGCGAAAGACTGTGAAATTTTGAGTGAGCCCTATATGCCATCGACATAAGGGTATGAGGATGGAGTTTGGGATATTAAAAGGAATGGTAATATCTGTGTAAGATAAGTTGTTTTTAGGCATTCGAGTGGATTAGTTTAAAATGTAGTTATTCTAAGAGGTAAAGAATATCATATGAAGAACATGTATAATATAAACCCAAATATATATGAAATATTAAAATTGCCCTTAGTCCTAACTATCAACTCCTTTTTTCCCAAGGAGATAGATGGCTAAAAGGAGTTGTGACTTCCTTTCTCTCCCTTTGCTCCCATGAATGATTTGTTCTCTTGATATTTCCTTTTTTTTTTTGTGAAATAGTATTATCTAAAGGTTTTGAAATTATTTTCCCATCTAACTCTCTCCCACCACAAATAATTAGAAATTATTTTCCCATCTAACTCTCTCCCACCACAACTAATTTTGTTCCGTATTGTAAGGGTAAAATAAAAATATAAAAATAAAATAATTTCTAAATACGAAAAGTGTCAATAAATAAAAAAGAAAACAAAGAATTCAAATAAAAATAAAATAGTTGGAAATATATGCCACAATCAAAGTGGCCACTGGTGCAATGTTGAACCAACAATTTGCGGAGAGAATAATATACAAAATGAATGGTCTACACCAAAGACGACACGACGGAAAAGAAAGGCAAAAATCAAAGAGAGAATGAATCAACCCAACTTTTGTATACTAGGGTTTTACTACAAAATTTAGATGGGCACTTGTGACCGTAAAAGAGCCACCAATAAGATTTTGCAGTGCTCCTCGTAAATATTTTGAACCTTTCTTTTCCTAATGTAATGTAGATAAAATCAGTAGTGCCAGCTAAGACCAAAGTGTCACACATTAAAAAAGTCGAATGCAGTAAAGTTAAAGACATGTCACATGCTAGATCGAGCTATGGTGACAAATCCAGATAGATGAGCCTTACTAGTCTCTCCTTGGACAAAGCATTTACCCTAATGATAACTAAACGACTAGCTTAGGGAACTCTAATTTCATCTATGATTTAGTTGAGAAAATCATTAAAGATTATTGGAAGTGACAATTGTACTATATACTATTTATGAAAAACAGTTCTCCTATTGAGGTATCTTACTTTAACAATGAACATTCTAACACACTTTTCTCCTATGACAAATTCCAAATTCTCATAATTGCTTGATCCACAAACGATTCCACCACGGACCTGATGGAAGAGCATTATTATTAACATATATAAGACATTGAAACTGGAATAATGAAGGGAGACAAGGATAATGAAGTACAAATACAATAATAACAAACCCAGTATAACCTTACGAGTGGGGTTTGAGGAGGATAGTGTGTACGCAGCTTGAGATATACCTTACCCCTAGCTTGAGGATAGAGAGGCTGTAATGAAGCACAAATGAGAAGAAAATTATAGGTTGTTGCTCAAGCATAGACCTGCCTCTAAGAACATCAGTAAATTTGAAGATATTGAGAGAATGAATTAAAATGCCATAAGAGCCGAACCATATTCAAGAATATGCGTGGAAACTATGAAGGCAGTAAGATTTTGATAAGAAAATAAACTTTGGACTTAACCTCAAAACTAACTCATGAATTGAGAATTGTCCAAGACTATATAAATAGACCAATTTCCCCATCTCCACAATGACATGGGAACTCAAGACCCCCGCACACCCATGACTGGACATCTTGAGTATGTACCATGTAAGATGTGTTATGTCGAGGATGAGGCAAACTCGAAATAAAGAACACCAAATTTTAACGTAAAAAATCCTTCTCTGTTTTCCAGCTAAAAAATGGATACACCTTTTCAGCTTTCCTTGTTTCACTCCAAAAACAAAATGTTTCTTAGCCAAACTCGTTATCCCCCTCTCGCTCATATGACTCAACCTTTTGTGCCACAATTCTGATAAAGTATCACTTTTCACCAGATTTATGGAGTCATTAAGAATAGAGCCTTGTGTCACATATAATTGAGAAGACTTGATTCCTCGAGCCACTACTAATGAACCTTGGTGAGCTTCCATTAGCCATTAAAGATGGCATCATGGTAACTTGCATCGTCTAATATTCTTGCAGAGATCAAATTGAAAGGAAAGTCTGGATCATGCTTGACACTTTGAAGAATAACATTGAACTATTTTTATTTTTCAAACAAAATGTGCCAACACCAAACACCTTAACTTCACTAGCATTGCCCATCTTTAACACTCCCGAATCAACAGGAGTATAAGATGAGAAAAAGTCTTTTCTTGGTGTGACATGTGAAGTAGATCCAGAATCTACTATCCAGCTTGTCTCATGGAATACCAAATTGATGACGTTTTCACATAAGCAAAATGAAGGTCATCTCGAACAATAGCAACAACATTGTTCTTGTTATTTTCAAATTTCTTTCCTTCTCTTATGTCTTGCTTCACCTTGTGGCAGAACAGTTTGATATGTCCTTTCTTGCCATAGTAGTTGCATGTAATATTATGGTATTTGGACCTTGGCTTACTTCTTCTTTTACCTCTCTTCCTCGAACCTCTTGTTCTATCTCTCCCCCGGTATACTGTAACCAAGATATCTGCTTGTGAGGATGAACCCTGAGATTTTCCCCTTACTTCCTCGTTTGACACACCACTCTTGGCATATTCCATGGTTACCTTACCTCCAGGATCTGGATTCGTCAAAGAAACACGAAGAGTTTCTAAAGAGTTTGGCAGAGTATTAAGAAGCCAAAGTCCTTGAATCTAATCACCAAAATTATCTCCCATTCCAGACAACTAATTAAGGACGCACTAAAAATCATTTATATGATGAAGGATAGGATTGCCTTCCTTGTGTTTAAAGGTCATCAATTGCCATCCTCCTTTAAGAAAGTATGGATTATTTGAGCTAGTACACTATGATTTGTGTGGTCCTTTTAAAATAAAGTGAAAATGTGGTGCACTTTACTTTATGGCATTCATTGATGATCATTCTCGTATGCTATGAGTGTACCTTTTGAAATCCAAAGATCAAGCACTTGGCGTGTTTAAGGAATTTCAGGCCATAGCTGAGCGACAGACGAGAAAGAAATCAAAATACATTCGCACTAACAATGGTGGTGAATATTGTGGTCCCTTTGATAACTATTGTAAGGAACAAAGAATTCGTCATAAAAAACTCCGACGCCTCAATTGAATGGTTTGGCAGAGAGGATGAATAGAACTCTAGTTGAGAGAGTTAGATGCTTGCTTTCATAGGCAAAACTTCCAAATACATTTTGGGTGGAAGCACTTAACACTGTTGCTTGTGTTACCAATTTGTCTCTTGCTGTTGCTTTGGATGGTGATGTCGCAGATAGAGTTTGGTTTGCCAAAGATGTTTCTTATGATCACTTGGGAGTTTTTCAGGTGTAAAGCTTGTGTTCATGTTCCTAAAGACGAGAGATCAAAACTGGATGTCAAAACTAAGAAGTGCATCTTTACAGGTTATGGTCAAGATGAGTTTTGGTATCGTTTTTATTATCCAATTGACAATAAACTTATTCCAAGTCGTGATACAATAGTCTTTGAAGACCAGAATATTGAAGATATTGACAAAGATGAGAAGATAGATTCTTAGAGTAATTAGAGCTTAGTAGATATTGATCCAGTTTCTATTGCCAATGAACCTATTAGACATGAAGGAACTCAAGACAATAATAGAGATAGTGATCAAGATCAAAATGATCATTATGGTGAAGATGTTATAGCTGCTCTAGTTGGTGAAGTTGTGGTTGATCAGGAACCAATTCCTACTCAGGTAACTACTTCGAATGCTCATGAGACCTATCTTAGAAGATCTACAAGGGAGAAGCAAAATCCATATGCTATCCTCCTGATGAGTGTGTACTTTTGACTGACATGGGAGAACCTGAGAATTGTGATGAAGCCATGTAAGATACTCACAAAGATCAGTAGATAAAAGCCATGGAAGATGATATGAAGTCACTCCATGAGAATGGAACATATGAGTTAGTGAAATTGCCAAAAGATAAGAGAGATTTATCAAACAAATGAATATTCAGGGTAAAGCAAGACAACCATACCTCTATGCCAGTTACAAGGCAAGTTAGTTGTTAAGGTTTTAGCCAGAAGAAAGGAGTTGACTTTGATTGGATTTTCTCCACTGTTGTGAAGATATCTTTTATTCGTGTGGTTCTAGGCTTAGCCGTAAGTCTATATTTAGAGATTGTGCAGAGGGATGTCAAGATTGTTTTTCATCATGGTGATTTAGATGAGGAGATTTATAAGGAGCAACCTGAGGATTTTGTAATTGAAAGAAAAGAAAACTATGTCTGCAAATTGAAAAAGATCATGTATGGATTAAAACAAGCTCTAAGGCAATGATATTTGAAGTTTGAATATGTCATAGAAAAACAATGGTACAAGAAAACTTCTTCAGACCACTAGGCATTCTTCTAGAAGTTCTCTCATGATGACTTTATTATCTTATTGCTTTATGTGGATGATATGCTTACTGTTGGCAAGAATAAATCCATAATTGTAGTCCTTAAGAAGCAGTTGAGCAAATTGTTTGCGATGAAGGACTTGGGACTAGCAAAAACAAATCATGGCAATTCAAATCCACTGACACAGATATACAAAGGAGTTATAATTGTCCAAAAAAAAATACATTGAGAAGGTACTCGAGAGGTTCAATATGGCAGATGCAAAAGTGGTTAGTAATCCTCTTGCTAAACACTTCTAATTGAGTATTAGTCATAGTCCATCTACTAATGAAGGGAAAAAGGAGATGTCTTGTATTCCTAACTTTTCTGTTGTTGGTAGCTTAATGCATGCTATGGTTTGCACTAGACCAGATACTGCACATGCCGTTGGTACTATTAGTAGATTCCTTTCTAATCCTGGAAAGGAACATTGGGATGCAATAAAATTGATATTAAGGTATTTGAAAGGTAGTGCATATTTGAACTTGTGCTTTGGAAGGGAAAGCCTAAACTTGTTTGTACACATACTCTTATTTAGGAGGCAATCTTGATAATTCAAGATCCACTTCCGGTTATTTGATCACTTTTGTAAGGGAACTATTTTTTGGCAATCTAGACAACAAATGTGCATAGTTATATCCACCATAGAAGTCGAATATATTGTTTCCATATAAGGTGCAAAAGAACTATTATGGATGAAGGAGTTTATTCATGATCTTGGCTTTGAGCAGCCAAGGTATATCTTATTTTGTGATAATCAGAGTGCTATCTGTCTCACCAAGCACTCCACTTTTCATTCAAAGACCAAACATATAAATAAAAAAATATCATTGGATAAGAGTGGTTGTGGAAGAGAAATTATTTGAGGTTGAGAAGATATAAACTGATGAAAATCCTTCAGATATGGTGACACCACTCTTGGCATACTCCATGGTTACCTTACCTCTAGGAGCTGAATTTGTCAAAGAAACACAAAGAGTTTCTCTAAAGTCTCGCAGAGTATTATGAAGCCAAAGTCCTTGTATCTGATCATCAAAATTAACTCTCATTCCAGACAGCTGATCAAGGATGCTCTGAAAATCATTTATGTGATCAAGGATAGGGATGCCCTTCTTGTATTTAAAGGTCATCAATTTCTTTAGCAAGAACAACTTGTTGTTCCAGGTTTTGAAGCATAAAGAGTCCCTAGCGTTTTCTACAATGATCCCGCATGTGTCTCATTCACAATATGGTTGCGAACATTTGTCTTCAACCCAGTGTCGTATATATACACATACTTACTTGTGCTCGAAATACCAATATTCATCAGATATACTCTCCGGTTTATGAGCTGAAGACAGGTAGATGCATCTTCTTCACGAACAACAAGTCTTTCATCTTGATTCTCCAAACATTATAATTTCTCCCATTTAAATATACCATCTTGATCATATTCGTCTCCATTCCATACAAATCAGATAAATAACCAAGGCTATGATACCACTTGTTATGACTGAAATAATTAAATGTTATGCGAAATCTAGTAAAACATACCTTAAACGACGATAGATTAAATAACAAAAGAGATACAAACATTTAAATAAGCAAGAAGATAAAAATATTATTGATCTTTGAACCGAGTATAGTGTATGCTTGTTAGAAAATTCATGTCCTTTACAATGGTTCTATAGCTCACTATTTAAAGTTGTATAGGGAACAAGGTCCTAGGACCAAACCCTTATTTAGTGACAATTATGAGGGCCATTGAAGAATGTGCAATGATAGGCAGTGAATGCCATATTCTATGTAACGGATTATGTACTTAATGCTATAGAATATTCTCTATTAAATGCTACCGGGTGACAGACATTTATTTCACCTTTATCAATACCATTCTCTTTGGTAACAAACGAGATTGTTGCCTTCGGACCTGATTGTCTTATGTATTCGGCTTCACGTGTTGCTTTATTATGCGAGAATTCAACATGAATATATTTTGCCATATACAGATACGACCCCTGCTTTCTGGTGGCATAACCTTGTGTCACCAGTAAGTTGGTAAAGATACCTTTCTTGGCAGGGAAAATTGTGATGATCCAAAAGGTCATCCCGTGTATTTCTAGCTAATTCCATGTTCAGAGGTCATGAAAACCTCCTGATAGATCACCTCAATTTGCGTGCGCAGCCCGGACGCGTAGCCGGGAAGCCGTTATGTGGGAAACTGATAAAAATGATATTTTTGTGTTAAAATTTGAATAAAGTTGACTTTGGTCAATATTTTTGGTGAACGAACCCGGACCCATGATTTGACGGTCCCGGAGGTTCCGTAAGAATATATGGGACTTGGACGTATGCCCGGAATCGAATTCCGAGGTCCCAAGTCCGAGAAATAAATTTTTTAAAGAAAATTATTTTTTGAAAAACATAAAGGTTTTTTAAAATGAAATTCTATGTGAAACTTGTGGTATCGGGAACGTATCTTGGTTCCGGTGCCCGGTACCGGTTCAATATGATTTATGTGTGTTATTTGTGAAGTTTGGTAAGAAACGGACTTCGTTTGACGTGATTTGAACCTAAAATGCAAAAAATTTAGGTTTAAAAAGGTTTTGAAGTATTTCATTGATTTTGAGGTTTAATTCGATGTTTATGATGTTATTTTGGTGATTTTATTACACTAAGAAGTCCTTAGGATGTTTTCGAGGTTATGTGAGCATTTGGTTTGGAGTTTCGAGGGCTCGGGTGAGTTTCGGGTAGGTCCCGGGGTGTTTTTAGGCTTAAAACAGGGATGTTGCAAGTTTAGAGAAGTACAGATCACTGAACCTGCCAGTTCGGTCCGCGGTCGTCTTTACGCGGTCCGCGGAAGGGCCTCGCGGCCGCGGTCGAATTTGTGCGGTCCGCGGAAGGGCCCCGCAGCCGCGGTCGACTTTGTGCGGTTCGCGAAAGGGCCTTGCGACCGTGGTCGTATTTGTGCGATCCGCGGTGGGGCCCTGAGGGGGGTATATTTAAACGGGATTTTCAGTTATTTTTTATTTTTCTAAGACCTAAAAACATAAGAGATAATTTTCCAAACACACTTTGTTCTCCAAAATATTAGTAAGTGATTTATAACTCATTTTCTTTATTCCTTAACTTTATTTTACAAAATTTCATCCTAGAATCTAGGGTTTTCATGGTGGAATTGGGAATTTTGGGTAAAACTTAAGAATATTGAAATTTGGGGATTTAGACCTCAAATTGAGGTCGGATTCCAAAACTAATTATATATCCGGGCACGAGGGTGAAAGGATAATCGGGTTTTGGTCCGAATTTCGAGTTTGGACCGAGCGGTCCCGGGGTCGATTTTGGACTTTTTTGGGGAAAACTTTAGAAAACTCATTTCCATGCATTAGAATTGATTTATTTAGCATTTATTGATATAATTAAGTAACTTGTGTATAGATACGAGCGAGTTGGTGGTGGAATCAAGAGGTAAAGTAGTAGTTGAGGCTTGAATTGTGTTCGTGGCATCGAGGTAAGTGTTTGACCTAACCTTAGCTTGAGGGAATAGGTGTTGAGTCTTATTTGCTACGTGTTTATTCCATGTCCAATGTATAGGTGAGGTTACGAGTACCTACATTTTTCGCGCCCCCTTTTTCTATCGCACGGGTTTGGTACGGAGAGATCGGGTTTATGACATTTGGACAACTCCTTAGAAGAAAGGGTTTAAGGAAGAGTCGCCACCTAACGATTTTTATGGTGCGTTAGGGCACCTAGAGTTGATAACTCATGAACTAGTTTGCATTACCAGAGATTGGGTAAGGGCTTGAAATTTTCCCAAGGGGAAGGTGTTAGGCACCCCTCAAGATCCACAACAGTGGGTCCCAGCTAATAAGTTTTGTGAATTTAGACGGTGAACAAGTAGCAAGTAAGGTTCATATAAGAGGGGATTTCAAACAAGCTAAAAAAATCTTTAAAGGTTTTGGAGAAAGTATAAAAATAAACACTTGAAAAGAAACTGTCCTAGGTTTAAAGTAATACGGATCACTTCAATGCAATACCCGATATGTCACACCTCGACGAGGCGGCTACACGTGGTATTAGCGCACCGGTCATCATATCCGTATTCTACCCTTCCCACCCCGTAAAGGTTATTTAAAATGCGTGTGTTGGTTACGAATGCTTATTGCGTGCCATTACCCGTCCCATTCTATAAGTCCTGGAGGGTATTTAGGACTACTAATCCTACAAGGTGAGTACTAGGCTGGACCCCTAGGTTTAAAGGACAAAATACTAGGCGACATGCATAACAAGTAGGACCTCACATATAAAGGGGACACATAGTGGGGCAAATAAAGGCTCACAAATCCCTCCACAGATAGACATACAATTGGCACGTCTCAAACACACTTAAGGTCTCAACGACGGGAGTTTAAAAACGGGAGTTTAGAAGTAAGTCAGTAAGTTGCAAAGGATATGCTTTGAAAAAGACTTAGAGATGAGGTAGACAATTCAACTTAAATTGAGTACTTAAGGAAATAGTTGATTTCCAAAAATACAGTAGTTAAAGGAAGCGGTAAGATTTAGAAGTACGCAGTGATTTAAAGTTTTAAGAAAAGCATAGAAGAGAATCATTAAAGCATGGGTTTGAAGTAATATAGCGATTTTAAAAGATAAGTGACTAAAATACAGTAGCTTAATATAGAGTAATAGTTATCAGTTTACAGAGAACTGTAGTAAAAGAAGTAGTAAGATGGTATCAAAATATAGTAACTTTAAAGAAATACAGAGCAATGATTCGAAATGGCACGATTTTGAGCAGAGTGAGGTATCTTTGAAAACCCAGTCGTTTAAAAACATAATAGAACAGGAATTAGTAAAAATCAGTAAAAGGAAATAGATGCACAACTTCGAGACTGTTTTAAAATAGAGCAGGAGTTTTAATAAAAGCAAAGTGAACTTCAGTGAGGTAAAACAAGAATGGGAGCAACAAGGTTCAAAGTGTTAAAAGAGGCTTAGTAGAACATAATTGATTTGATTTTAATACGCGTTAGGCCTAAAGTTTGCCTAGGCATTGTATACATTGCCTAACTATCTCAAAGAGTGAACATGCATATTTGGATTCTGATTTTAACAGATACATGTTTGCAGGAAATTGTTTCAAGTAGATTAACCATATTTTATGGGAGTATTAACATGCTAATTAGGCGTTCAACAACTGTAATTCGAACAAATAAGAAAGTCGTAAGGACAAGATATCTAATGCACACAGGAGTACCCTCTAAAACATGGATTCTAGATGCCATGAACATGAAGAATGAATTGGTAATGTTTTATAACAGTTTATTTGCTGGTTATGATTATTACTGTGATCATGGTTTACGAGATAATAGACATGCTGAGAATTGAAGAACCTAAGGCAGGATTTCTAATGAGATGCATGTCCTAGGCAGGTTATCTATTGCACAAGTAGGTAAAATAAAAGCCTATAAGCATGTTGTCTACCCACGACTAAACTAAGCATGCATAACCCCCCATATTCACTATCCAGCCCCAATCGTTTGTTTACAAATTATTACAGACCATATCAAATGAATTACAGTAATTACAAAGAGGAAAACAAGAAGTTATTCTATAGGGAGCCTTCAAACAGGACCAACCTTCCAGCCTCACCCCTTTCGAGTTTCACAGCCTTACATAGCCTGGGTGCGGCAAAGCTCCCTAAGGCCCTTGTGAGGGCCCTGGCCAAGACCAGCACCCAACAATTGCCAAAGTTGAAATAGGTGCAGTGTAAAATTACCTGCCTCAGTGTGTCAAAGTTCAGAGGTAACCCAAGGTCCCTAAGCAATGCTCACACTGACGGGGTGGAACCTAAAGGTCTAAGAATAGTTTGATGTGCAGGAAGGAGTAGTTTAAAAGAGTTTTCAAAACAGGGGATTTGTTGTAAGACAACAGAAGCACTAGTTACAATAGCTCAACAGTATATGATTGCATACAAGGGCCATGGGGAAAGGGAACATGTAGATCACATAATGCTAAAGGAGATACAGAGACTTATGAAAGCTCATTGAAGCATGACTACTCAAAATCAGAAGATTCAGGGGATCAAGAAATGGTCAAGCTTAAACATAATACTAGACAGTAATAGGGGACAATTATAACAGGTAAGATAAACAACAGTTAGAAGCATGTAGATCAAGAGGAACATACAAAGTGCAAGGGATCAGGGGAATTAGGAAGTGGTAAAGTTTAGGCATGGCAATATACAGCAATAGGATACATGCATAACAAGTAGAAGTTAGGAATAACAACAGTCATATTACAAACTTAGCATGTAAGTCAGAAGATATAAGACATGGTAAAGTACTAAAACAAAAGATTCAATTGCATGTTGAGCAGTAGAAGCATAAATAGAAGAAAATCAGCAAGATAATGAACTGAAACAATAATAATAAACACATTGATTGGAGGCTTGAAGATTAATTAGGACATACTAATAAGAGGGAAAAAGCAGGATGTAAAGAGCAAAGTGGTAACACAATATTAGCCTTGGCTTACAGCCAGCTAATAATAGGCAAAAGCAGAGGCAGTAGTAGAACAAAGAGAGAAGAGAAATAGCACAAGAGAATGTAGAATAGTATTCATGTATGTGTGTGTTGGTGTCTTCAGTGTTGAAAGAGTGGAGTATTTATAGTTGCAAATAGGTAGTAAAAGACAATGGTAAAAGAGGACAGAATCAAATCAGTGTAAGAAAATATCCGGTTCCCTTAAGTTAAGGGATTCAAACTCAGAATGGTAAAACACAGAGCCATATAAGGTAAATAAAGTCAGCACAAGACTTAAATAAAGAGACAATCAAGGTCTGTTAAGTAACAAAGAATCTCGAAATCAATTAACTGAAGAATCAAGACAAATCACTACCTTAAATTAAAGGGTTGGAATTCAAACAGTAAAACGCATAGGCAAAGTAAAAGGAATCAGTCAAGAATTGATTTAAGGAAAAGATTTAGGCAATAAAGTAAACAATTAGGACCGGATTTAGAGATTCCAATCAAGGGGAGACTCATGGCAGTCAATCAATCTAAACAAACATATAGTACTTGTTAACAATAGGGGAATCAGCATCGACTAGGAGAGAATTATTGAACATATAAATAGAGAAGGCAAAAAGTAGTAGCAACCTACAGGCCTGACAATATTGGCAGTAAGAGGCTAGAGATAGACACATATATGAAGCAAGTAGGTAAAGAGCCTTAAAAATGGCTGGCTCGTAGCAATATAGTCATAGAAAGCTCAGCAAGAGTCAAGCAGTCAAAACAACATAAAGATACGAACATAGAAGTCCAAGGGAATTAGGGTTTTCATCATAAAACAGGTTAAAATCAGTAAGAACATGGAATCAGTAATTATACAAGAGAGAAACTCAGACATACAAGTTGAAATCAGTTCGAACCAGTATAGAAAAGACTTAGAGAAAACCCTAACAAAAATAAATATTCAGAGAAATTTTAAACTTGATGAATCTTAAAGATCTAGTCGAGAATAACGTAAAACATAAAGAAACAAGTTTTAGATCGTTAAGGATAACAGAGATTCAAGAGGTTCAAGTCAAGAAAATTAGGGTTTCGTAAGAACTAGAGCAAGAACAGGAGAACCTGCCATGAAACTCATGGATGGTAGTGAGGAAGGCATGGCAGCGTTAAAACCCATCGGAGAAAGGCCGGACTCAACCCAAGCAAAGCTCCCGTGGTGGTCCGGCATGGCTGGAACCCACGGAGGTCTTAGGGACTGAGAAGATCGGAGAGATGAGGCTTCGTAGTGGCCGGTGGTCGAAGGAGGTGAGCCTGAAAATGGCCGGAGATGAAGGCTGGAGGCCATTGGAGAACCAGAAGGTTCTAGAGAGAAGGGGGAGAGGAAGAGACTATAAGAGAGAGAGAGAGAGACGTCTTGGAAATGAAAGAGACGAGGGGGGTAGGTAAGGGTTTAATTATGGTAACATTGATCTGGACCGTTGATCTTATTTGATCAACGGTTCAGATCAAGTTTGGGGTTGGGCCGGGTAATTTCAAGACTTGGCTGGGTCATTTAATTGGGGTCTGGGTTGGGGAATTGGATTCAAAATGTGGCTAAGTTTTAAATGAAATAGGCTAGGTGTTAAATACCCAATAAAAATAGGTAATAATTAATTAAAATACCTAATAATTATAAAAGGACGAAATTAAGTTTAAATAGGTAAAATTACAATAATTAAATACTATTAAAAATGTAAGAAACATAAATTTTGAATTTAAAAAGCATAAAGTGTCTAATTAGGCCATAATTGCAAATGATTATAATTGCAATTAAATAAGACCCAATTGGCCAATTTATGAAATAATTGAATTTTAATAAGTAAAAAGTGATTATCAATGACATACTGAACTGGAAAATATTTTGAGATTATTTAGAGCACAATTTATGAATTATAAAAATATGAAAATATTAAATAAATAGGGAAATAATTTAGATAGAAATATGGAGAAATTAGGAAAAATACTTATTATTACAAAGAGTAATTTTGAAAGCTTATATGCAAGTTTGAAAATAATTTGAGGAATAATTGGGTATCAACAGCTGCCCCTCTTTACCCGGGAAGGATGAAAAAGTTGTCGGGTAAAGATATGATGGCCAATTTTGACCGAGATGAAACTGTGGGATAGAATTCGGCCGCACCCTGGTTTCTGAGTTGTCTACATATCCCTGGTTTTACAGGAATCAAGCCATATGTAGTTCCGGAATCATCAACGAAATATACCGGTGATGTTTCACAAGGACGGACGCAAGGTGCGAGGGTAAGGTAAAAGTAGGAAGGTTTTACGGGGTGATGTCAAAAAATTGGAGCGGTCTGCTCCTGCCTGGTTGGCTATTCTGGCCGGGTTACCTGCAACTAGAGAACAAATGTATATTGTGCATAATATAAACATGATGCAAGTTCCCGTTGGACTATGAATGCTGTCTTTGGACAATTAGGATGATGTCCTTAGACCATGATGTCCTGGGCCATGAAACGCTTGGTGCGAGATTCGCAGGCTATGAAATGATGTTCTCGGGCCATGAGGATGGTGCCTCCGAACCATGTGCCTTTTAATAATGATATGCAAGTTGAATATAAGAGATCCTTAGGCCATGAAATGATGTTCTCGGGCCATGAAGATGGTGCCTCCGAACGATGACGCCTTTGGACAAGTTGGCGATATTTCAGCCCATGAATAATGCAGTAGTATGATGTTGGCAAGACAGAGCTTAGTCTTGCGATTTGCGAAAAGAAAGAGGGCAGATCTTAGCCCGAAAGAAAGCGTAAATGAATAAGATGACTGCTTTGAAAAAGGTAGAAAGGAGCTTAGCGTAATGAAGTAAGATGCGGAGAGAGGTAGCGTAGAACCTCGGAAGGCGGAATAGGCAGCCTTATGCAAGAAGTAGATGCAGATGGAGGTAGAGCTTAACCTCATGCAGACGGAGACAGAGCTTAGTCTCGGAAGGCAGAATGGTAGCCTTATGCAGATGCGAATGCAAATGGAGGTAGAGCTTAACCTCGGAAGGCAAAATAGGTAGCCTTATGCAAGAAGTAGATGCAGATGGAGGTAGAGATTAACCTCGGAAGGCAGAAAGGTATCCTTATGCATATGCGAATGCAGATGGAGGTAGAGCTTAACCTCATGCAGATGGAGACAGAGCTTAGTCTCGGAAGGCAAAATGGTAGCCTTATGCAGATGCGAATGCAAATGGAGGTAGAGCTTAACCTCGGAAGGTAGAATAGGTAGCCTTATGCAAGAAGTAGATGCAGATGGAGGTAGAGCTTAACCTCGGAAGGCAGAAAGGTAGCCTTATGCAATGCGAGAAAATGCAGGGAGACAGTAAGAGTTCTTAGCTGGTGATAAAGTGCGGTGATACGATTGTTGTGAATGCAGTATCATTTGCAATGATGATAATAGTAAGCGTTGGCACGTGCAATGAGTTCGAGAGCGTATCCCTGAGAAACATGCGTCTTGTGGGGATAATGAGGTATCTTGGGCTTTGCCGTATTTATTCCTGCATCCAAAGAAAAATTGTGAGTTCCGTAAGGGGGAGGGTTAGTTCGTATCCCCGCTGGCTCGGATCGGCCTGTCTGCTTGATGATGATGACTTAGTTTGTACCACAGGGGTAGCGTTGCTAAAACAAGCTGTGTTTTGAGAAATAAATATGCATGGGTTTATAAAATATGATATAGCATATAATTGAAAAAGAATAATTTCTTTGGATGAACCGACGACCACGACGCGGTTCAAGACATTGCAACCTCTCTTGCTGCGGAGATTTGAGGGTCCTCCTCAACATTTTGCCCCAGTTTGATGGGTGAAGGCTTCTGGCTATTACTGGTGCGGTGCTCGGCTGAACTTGCTTCGGAAATTTGAGGTCCCTCCTAAAAATTCTGCCCCAGTTTCCATTCGTGGGGGAAAATAAAATTTTTATTAAAATATGACTGAACCCATAAGGCTACCTACATATCCCCTCTTAAACGGGAATCAGGTCAGGCGTAGTTCAATTTACAACATTGATAGAAGCATAACAATTACACATAGTAGCGCTTGACTGCGTCTGAATTGATTGGTTTAGGCCAAATTTCTCCATCCATTTCTGCCATTATGAGTGCTCGTCCTGTTAGCACTCGGTGAACCATGTACGGGCGTTGCCAATTGGGAGAGAATTTCCCTTTTGCTTCGTCTTGATGAAGAAAGATTTTCTTTAACACCAACTACCCCGGTGTGAATCGTCTTGGTTTGACTTTCTTGTTGAAGGCTCTGGTCATTCTATTCTGATATAGCTGGCCATGACAAACCGCGTTCATTCTCTTTCCGTCTATGAGGGCCAATTGCTCATAGCGGCTTCTTACCCATTCTGCGTCGCTGAGCTTGGCTTCTTGTATTATTCTCAAAAATGGAATCTCAACTTCAACAGGAATGACGGCTTCTGTACCGTATACCAACATGTAAGGAGTTGCCCCGGTTGATGTGCGAACCGTGGTGCGATAACCCAACAGAGCAAATGACAATTTCTCATGCCATTGCTTGTACTTTTCTATCATTTTTCTCAATATCTTCTTGATGTTCTTGTTGGCATCCTCAACGGCTCCATTCATTTGAGGTATGTATGCTGTAGAATTATTGTTCTTGATCTTGAAGGTTTCACACATTACTCTCATCAAATCACTGTTGAGATTGGAACCATTATCGGTGATGATTGACTCTGGAACTCCAAACCGACAAACAATGCGGTCGCAGAAAAAGTCGGCCATGACCTTCTTAGTAACTGCTTTGTAAGATGCTGCTTCGACCCATTTGGTGAAATAGTCAATGGCAACCAGAATGAACCTGTGTCTGATGGAGGCGGCATGCTCGATTGGTCCAATAACATCCATGCCCCAAGCGGCGAACGGCCAGGGTGAACTTGTTGCATTAAGCTCACTGGGAGGTACCTTTATCATATCCCCATGTATTTGACATCGATGGCATTTACGGACATACTGGATGCAGTCTGTTTCCATGGTCATCCAGAAATAACCAGCCCGAAGTATCTTCTTTGCTAGAACAAACCCGTTCATATGAGGACCGCATGTACCAGCATGTATTTCCTCCAACAGCTTCATTGCTTCCTTTGCCTCGACACATCTTAGTAAACCCAGATCGGGAGTCCTCCTATATAGGATTCCTCCGCTGTGAAAGAAGTTTTTTGATAACCTTCGAAGAGTGCGCTTTTGAGTAGCGTTTGCAAGCTCTGGGTACTCTCCCTCTGCCAAGTACTCCTTAATGTCATGAAACCAAGGCTTTCCATCTGCTTCTTCTTCAACGTGGGCGCAGTAGGACGGCCGATTGTGAATCCCCACCGGGATAGGATCAATGAAGTTCTTATTTGGATGCTGGATCATAGATGACAAGGTGGCCAGTGCGTCGGCGAACTCATTCTAGATTCTGGGAACGTGCCGGAATTCAATCTTTGTGAACCTCCTTCTCAATTCTTGCACACGATGTAGGTATGGCAGTATCTTGGAATTCTTGGTCGCCCATTCTCCTTGGACTTGGAGTATCAATAAGTCTGAGTCACCAATTACTAATAATTCCTGAACATTCATGTCGATAGCCAAATTGAGCCCAAGGATACAGGCCTCATATTCAGCCATGTTGTTGGTGCAGGGGAATCTGAGTTTGGCGGATACCGGGTAGTGCTGACCGGTTTCCGAAATCAAGACTTCCCCAATACCCACGCCTTTGAAGTTTGCGGCCCCATCAAAGAACATCCTCCAACCGTCGTAGGATTCTGCAATGTCCTCTCCTACGAATGACACTTCCTCATCGGGGAAATACGTTTTCAATGATTCGTATTCTCCGCCCACAGGATTTTCATCAAGATGATCGGCTAATGCTTGTCCCTTGACCGCTTTTTGAGTTACGTAAATGATGTCAAACTCACTTAACAGGATCTTCTATTTAGCTAGCTTGCCAGTGGGCATGGGCTTCTGAAAGATGTACTTGAGCGGATCCATCCTTGATATGAGGTACGTTGTGTAGGCGCAGAAATAATGCCTCATCTTCTATGCGACCCAAGTCAAGTACAACAGGTGCGCTCTAATAGAGAATACCGGGCCTCATACGGAGTATACTTCTTGCTGAGGTAGTAAATTGCTTGCTCTTTCCTCCCTGTTTCGTCATGTTGCCGAGAACGCAACCGAAAGCTCCATCTAATACGGCCAAGTAGAGTAATAGGGGTCTACCTGGCTCTGGGGGTACCAAGACTGGTGGTGTTGAGAGATACTCTTTGATTCTGTCGAAGGCCTTTTGACAATCCTCAGTCCATTTGGTGGCAGCATCCTTTCTTAGCATTTTGAAAATTGGTTCACAAATGACGGTATACTGGGCTATGAATCGGCTGATATAATTGAGCCGTCCCAAGAAGCTCATAACATCCTTTTTGTTCCTTGGTGGCGACAATCCTTGGATGGCTTTGACCTTTTATGGATCTAGCTCTATTCCTCGACGACTGACAATGAACCCTAGCAGCTTGCCAGCAGGAACCCCGAATGCACACTTTGCAGGGTTAAGTTTCAGATTGTTTTTCCTTAACCTGTTGAAGAACTTTCTCAAATCTTCCATGTGATCAGCAGCTTTCTTTGATTTGATGATGAAGTCGTCCACATATACCTCGATCTCCTTGTGAATCATATCATGGAATACAGTAGTCATGGCTCTCATGTAAGTGGCCCTTGCATTCTTCAGACTGAATGGAATCATCTTGTAGCAATACACTCCCCACGACGTAATGAATGCCGTTTTCTCAACATCTTCCTCGTCCATCCAAATCTGATGGTAACCAGCGAAACAATCTACAAATGACTGTAGTTCGTGCTTGGCACAATTGTCAATTAAGATGTGTATGTTTGGCAAGGGGAAGTCGTCTTTCGGACTGGCCCGGTTAAGATCCCGGTAGTCGACGCAGACTCTGACCTTCCCATCTTTCTTTGGTACAGGCACAATGTTATCTAACCATGTAGGATATTTCACCACTCGGAGAACCCCTACGTTGATCTGTTTGGTGACCTCTTCTTTCATTTTCAAGCTCATGTCTGGTTTGAACTTCCGAGCTTTTTCTTCACTAGTGGGCATGTTGGATTGGTTGGCAGTTTGTGGGCCACAATAGATGTACTGAGACCAGTCATGTCATCATATGACCAGGCGAATATGTCCTCATATTCCCTTAAGAATTCCGTATATTCCTCCTTTTCTGACGGCGACAGATGAATGCTGATGCGTGTTTCTTTGACGATATCTGCGTTTCCCAGGTTAACGACCTCAATCTCATCCAAATTAGACTTAGGTCTATCCTCAAAATTCTCGACCTCTTATTTTCTTTGACCAGGCAAAAATGCATGTTTGTTGCGTTGCCTCGTTGCAGGTCAAATCGTCGGTTCATCAAGATAAGTAATAGTAATGCTGTGTAAATAAAGTAATGGGGAGGAAAACAGTAGCAAGTAAATATAAGATTTATAAAGAAACTGAAAATGCTTTGATAAAACGAATAATTGTTTTGAACATTGAAGATCTTATTGCAGGAATTGAAAATGCAGAAAAGGAAAGAAATTCATTTAATTAATAGTAAATAGTGCTTGTTTATTAGCCTTGCTACCTCGAGGCTCGACGGGCTTTGGTCGTCCGGATGAACCAGTTCTTGAGACAAGCTCCTCTGCTCACTACCCGTATGGAAGGGCCTTCAGATCTTGTGCGATAGACTGATGATGCTTAAACTAACCTTTGGGGAGGGGAATAAATAATAAATAAAGGAAAAAAAAAGGTAACGAAGTCAGTGAGGATTATAAAGAATATTGCGGTAATTTAAACACGTAATGCGAAAATGTAAAATGCATCCTAAGTTAGGGAACCTCTTTTTGCCCGAGGTAGGCCTAACGACAAATTAATTTGGAGAACTTGAAATGCTAAATGCCTCTTTTTATTGATGATAAAAACGACTCTAAATATGCGAAAAATAAAAGTCACTAATGGCCAATGGCCTTATTACATCAAAGGAAACAAAATAAAAGACAACCCCTATCTACTTGGTCCCAGAAGGACCTTCCCCAGATTCGGCATTTTCCAGCTGAGCGAACATATCTGGGATATAGTTCATCCGCTTGGGGTGATGGAAAGCGATATGTTCATCCCAGATTCTCTGATGGATGTCTTGTCGGTAGACACCCCTTTGCAGATGTTCAGTGAGCCAAAGTTGAAGTAATAAGTTGCAACCTTCGAAATGCTTTGCTCCCCGTTGACACATTTCTAAGGCTCAGTATATGTTTCCAATGATCATAGGCACAATGCTGAAGTCTTGCCCGTTGATCCCTTCCATTAAAGTCTTAGTGACCATGGCCAACCTAGTGTGAATCCTTTCCTTCTTTGTAGGGAACACCATGAAACCCAGAAAACAGACCATGAAAGCAAACACTCGGCGATGGATGTGCCCTAGAGAAGTGAGGGCGAACTCGTTCTGATAGGTGCGGTATGATTTGCTACGACCGAACCTTTCGTACAAGTAATCAAAAGGGATGTACAAATCCTTTAAACACACCAAGTCCAGATTTTTCTTCAGACCCAACATTTTAAGAAAACCCCAGCCTGTGCGATTCTCAGGCATCAACAACCCTGGAGATTCCCAAGCAAAACCGGCCAAACCTCCTATTTCTTCCAGCAGCGGTGTTATTTCATTGTTTCCGAAGCGGAATACCGACCGATCGCAATCCCAGAATAAGGTAGAAGCCTCTATCATCATTTTGTTAGGCTGAATATCCAAAAGAGAGGGCAGGTTTCCCAGGTGTTTCCTGACTGCTATTTTGTCGCTTGAGTGCAAGTCTTCCCACCAATTTAGAAGTTTTGGGTGGATGTTGGTGACCATGCCGAATCTGGGGACCTCGTGCCTCATCTATGCAAAGTAAACATGTTAGGCCCTTACCCCCACCGGACTCGACTATTTAAAATCAATAATTATCATGAGCATTTAAGTTCTCCAAATAAATGCACAGAACGTGAAGGCGTCCTTTTGGGTTCCAGGGAAACCCAATGGACTTTGGACAAGGCTATCTTAAAGGCTATTGTGCGGACAACACGTTAGCCTGGCTAGGTTTGACCATGATGCATGCAACATACAATAGAGTAAGGTTTCTATTGGGGTTTTAGACTGGTACCCTTGAGCGGACAACTCAAGGGGGAAGGCACGGAACTGTCGACTGCACCGCTGATCGACTAGTTTTACCGCAAATACGCCTTTTTGAATTTAGGGGGTGATAATATTGGAATAGCGCAACCACTCATTGTAAGCGTTGCTATAGGATTTGTTTGGAACGAGTGGAATATGAATACGAAGCATGATATGCAATAATAAGCATTAAAACAGATAGGCATGTATTTTCACGTTTGAGGAAAACAATAAAGAAAGGAAATACAACAGTTACAATGGAAAGCGGTTACAAAGCAAACACGAAGAATGTTAGTTACGTTCGGGTGAATTAAATACTTGTAAAAAGTGAACAGTCAACAACATATAACGGGGAATAGGAAAATGCGTAAGCATTTAAATGTAAATTAAAAGGTCCAAATTCACAAAGCAAATTGTAATGGTATAAGCCTAGGGAAGATCCCCAGCAGAGGCGCCATGCTGTCGAGCCCCCTTTATCTATCGCACGGGTTAGGTATGGAGAGATAGGGTTTATGACATTTGGACAACTCCTTAGAAGAAAGGGTTTAAGGAAGAGTCGCGACCTAACGATTTTTATGGTGCGTTAGGGCACCTAGAGTTGATAACTCATGAACTAGTTTGCGTTACCAGATTGGGTAATGGCTTGAAATTATCCCAAGGGGAAGGTGTTAGGCACCCCTCAAGATCCACAACGGTGGGTCCCAGCCTATAAGTTTTGTGAATTTAAACGGTGAACAAGTAGCAAGTAAGGTTCATATAAGAGGGGATTTCAAACAAGCTAAAAAAATCTTTAAAGGTTTTGGAGAAAGTATAAAAATAAACACTTGAAAAGAAACTGTCATAGGTTTAAAGTAATACGGATCACTTCAATGCAATACCCGGTATGTCACACCTCGATGAGGCGGCTACACGTGGTATTAGCGCACCGGTCATCATATCCATATTCTACCTTTCCCACCCCATAAAGGTTATTTAAAAATGCGTGTGTTGGTTACGAATGCTTATTGCGTGCCATTACCCGTCCTATTCTATAAGTCCTGGAGGGTATTTAGGACTACTAATCCTACAAGGTGAGTACTAGGCTGGACCACTAGGTTTAAAGCACAAAATACTAGGCGACATGCATAACAAGTAGGACCTCACATATAAAGGGGACCATAGAGGGGCAAATAAAGGCTCACAAATCCCTCCACAGATAGACATACAATTGGCACGTCTCAAACACACTTAAGGTCTCAACGACGGGAGTTTAAAAACAGGAGTTTAGAAGTAAGTCAGTAAGTTGCAAAGGATATGCTTTGAAAAAGACTTAGAAGGTAGACAATTCAACTTAAATTGAGTACTTCAGGAAATAGTTGATTTCCAAAAATACAGTAGTTAAAGGCAGCGGTAAGATTTAGAAGTACGCAGTGATTTAAAGTTTTTAGAAAACCATAGAAGAGAATCGGACTTGGGTCCTCGGAATTCGATTCCAGGCATACGCCAAGTCCCATATTTTCCTACGGACCTTCCGGGACCGTCGGATCACGGATCCGGGTCTGTGTTACCAAAAATGTTGACCAAATTCAACTTTATTCAATTAATTATCATAAATGAAACTCTTAATCAAGTTTTCACATAAAGGCTTCCCGGCTACGCGCCCGGGATGCGCACACACATCGAGGTGAGATCAACGAAGGCTTTTGAGGCCTCGAAACATAGTCAAAATTAGATTCACTTAAGATGACCCCTTTTTGGGTCATCACAATCTCCCCCTCTAAAACAAACGTTCGTCCTCGAACGGACGTAGAATCGTACCTGAAGTGCCGAATAGCTGTGGATACCTGCTCCGCATGTCCTCCTCGGACTCCAAAATTGCCTCATCGACTGGTTGGCCCCTCCACTGGACCTTTACGGCAGAAATTATCTTAGACCTCAACTGGAGGTCCTGCCTATCAATAATAGCAACTGGTTCCTCCTCGAAGCCCAACTTCTCATCTAACTGAATAGTGCTGAAATCAATCACGTGAGAGAAATCGACATGATATCTCCGGAGCATGGATACATGAAATACCGGATGAACTCTCGATAAGGCGGGAGGTAAAGCGAGCTCATAAGCAACCTCCCCGACTCGCCTCAACACCTCGAAAGGGCCTATAAACATGGGGCTCAGCTTGCCCTTCTTCCCGAATCTCATAACGCCCTTCATCGGCGAAATCTTCAACATAACCTTATCCCCCTACATAAATGCCACATCACGCGCTCACTGATCCGCGTAGCTCTTCTGCCTAGACTGTGCTGTACGGAGCCTTTCCTGAATAATCTTCACCTTTTCCAAGGCATCTCTCACCAGATCTGTACCATATAGCTTGGCCTCGTCAGGCTCAAACCACCCAATCGGAGAACGACATCGCCGACCATATAAAGACTCGAATGGAGCCATCTCTATGCTGGACTGATAACTGTTATTTTATGCAAACTCCGCCAAAGGCAAGAACTGGTCCCATTGACCGCCAAAGTTAATCACACAGGCCCTGAGCATATCCTCCAAAATCTGAACTATACGCTCCCACTGACCATCAGTCTAAGGGTGAAATGCTGAGCTGAGATCTATCTGAGTGCCCATCTCACTGTGCAATGCTCTCCAGAAGTGCGAGGTGAACTGAGGACCTCGATCTGATATAATGGACACCGGCACACCGTGCAACCGGACTATCTCCCGAACATAAATCTGAGCCAGCCTCTCCGTAGAATAAGTAGTAGCCACAGGAATGAAATGCGCCGATTTGGTCAATCTATCCACAATGACCCAAACCGCGTCAACCTTCCGCAAAGTCCGAGGCAACCCAACCACAAAGTCCATGGTGATGCGCTCCCATTTCCACTAAGGAATGGGCATCTGCTGAAACAGGCCTCCTGGCCTGTGGTGCTCGTACTTGACCTGCTGACAATTGAGACACCTAGCCACATAGTGCACTATATCTTTCTTCATCCGCCTCCACCAGTAGTGCTGCTTCAAATCACGGTACATCTTCGTCGCACCCGGATGAACAGAATACCGAAAACTATGGGCCTCTTCTAAAATTCTCTTCCTCAAGCCATCATTATTAGGGACACATAAACGGCCCTGGAGCCTCAAGACACCATCCTCGCCTAAAGTAACCTCCTTGGCCTTACGTTGGACCACTGCATTCCGAAGCTTTGCAATGCATGGATCATCAAACTGTCGAGCCTTAATCTCCCCCAACAATGAAGACTGAGCAAC